>OVAU01000306.1:0-22608 GCA_900406315.1 Biscutella laevigata subsp. laevigata | reverse complement strand
GGGGGGGGGGGGGGGGGGGGGTAACTCTTATCAAAAGAAATGCAAACCAAGAAACTGTTTCCAAGGTTACTGAAAAGTTTAAAGTCTACACTCCAAAACTTCATTTCCCAGGCCGCCACATTGGAGAGCAAAAGGAAAAGTTCATTCTAAATCTAAAAGCAGTGGAAGATAGAATGCCTCAGATTGTTGCAACTCTAACCAATCCAAGAATGGGCCAAGAAACTAAGGACAAATTGCTAGAGAAGCTTAAGCATCTTGATGAACTGAAGAAGAATCTTCTACTATAAATGTACAGTCACATCACTCTACCACCATTAGATCCTGTTAAGTGAGCGGATTCAAGCAGTTCCACAATCCCTTGCACCCTTAATTCTATCGTTTTTGAAAACTGCTTATGTGATTTGAGTGTTAGTGTGAGTGTAATGCCCTTATCAGTTGCTAAACGCCTTGTCTACTCTTCTTTTCCCCCTTGCAGGATAATTGTCATTCTTGCGAATAAGTCAGCTCGGAGACCCGAAGGAAAGCTAGAAGACATACCGATCAAGTTGCAGGGTATAGAGGTACCAACTGACTTCGTAGTGCTGAAGATGGAGAGGGAAAATGATGAAAATTTGGTCTTGGGTAGACCATTTCTAGCTGCAACTGGAGCGGAAATAAGTATGAAAAATGAGTAATTAGCCTCGACTTGGAGGCTAATGGGATCCAAGTTTATGAAGCAAGACCCTTGTCAAAGAAAGGCAAGAAAGAAATGAACATTTTTGTGCTAAGTGATGAAGAGGAAGGAGAACCTGAAGTTCAGAGGTTTGGAGAATTAGAAGAATTTCCAGAGGGAATACCGGTTCAAGCGAGGAAGTTGGATCTTGGACGGTATCACATTCCAGCGAGCATCAACGGATTTGAGTTCGAGGACATCCTATGTGATTCCCGCTTAGTGGTGAACGCCATGACAGTGGGTATGGCTAACCACATGGGATTCGTGATTCGAGATCCACCAATTTGGGATCTCACTGAGTTTGAAAGACCAAGACTGCAACAGAATGGAATGCTCCTCAATATGGGTATCAAAATCTATGACGAAGTTGTGGTAACTGATTTCCACGTTTTCGAATCACCATTATAAGAGGAGAATCACATCATTATGGGGAGACCTTTTCTGAGCGATGCTGAAGCAGAGTTGGAGTTCTATTCTTAGAAAATGATACTAAACCGGATCGACAACTACACTCCGTACGCTCATGAGCATGCGCCCTATGATCAACCTCCCAGGCCTCATAGAGAAGTGAGACAATCATTATTAGCTGAGCAAAGACGGCCAAACCGATTTACCATTCAAGGTCAACTCAGGGAGATCGAGTGTGAAGTTCAGGAGAATCAGAGAGTATTATAACTTCAAGTAGAACGCCACAACTTACACCACACTGATCTAGTTGCAAACATGTGGAACGTGCAGAACCAATTGAACGTTGAAAGACAAGACTTCATTACAGAGTTGGAAGAGCTTCGCGAGCGAGTTTGTGAGCTCGAAAGCATCAACGACACGCGTTGAGCGCAAAACAAAGTCAAGCTAAAGACTTAAAACAATCTCACTTGGGAGGACGTGCCAAGCTATCCTTTATAAATATTCGTTTATCTTTCTCTGAACTTGTTATTTTTATTTTGAGTTGAACTTAGTTTTCCTTTTTACGCTTGTTTGGGACTTTCAATTTTTGTAGAACTACATATATTCAGGTCGACTCATGACCAATTCCACTGATCCTAAGGGCGGTGTTTCAGCAAAGATCAAACGAAGAATGAAGTTGCGTAGAGGATCCTGATTCGGGAATCTGGTGTGACTGTACCAGGGATCAATATCGGTCAGTATACACCGGTACAACTCCTCGGGACAAATTCTTTAGAGCTTATACCGGTCAAGATACCGGTCTAGCCAGACCGGTATGCTCTTTACGGCAATGTTTGGAGGATTAATCTCGGGCACCATCACCGGTCTATCTAACTGGTACGTTCGTCACGGAAAAACCCGAGAGTTTATCCCTGGGCACCACCACCAGTCACGCCTGACCGGTATTGCCTGCACGGCAAATTTGGGGGACACTCCCTCGGGCACCCATACTGGTCAAAATCGACCGGTATTCTTCTCAGAGCAAAGTACCGGGCAAGTAGTATCGGTCACCCTGACCGGTACCAGGTAACGAAAACGCGTTATTACTCGGGTTTTTCAGAGGTTTTTCACAAAACCTTCATTTTTCCACCTTCTCTCTCGCGATTTTCAACCAAAAAACCTAAGAGATTTTCGATTTTCTTCAATTCTTCATCAAATCTCGCCATTTAAAAGCCAAAACTTAGTGATTTCTTCTTCCTAATCCAAATTTGCATTCATATCATTAATCCACCCAAGGTAAACCCCTGAATCACTCATTTTTTGGGATTTCACTTCTCACTTACTATTTTGGTTTCAAACCTTTGATTTGTAAGTTGTTTAGTGATTCTTAGGCTTGATAATGACTTGAATGAGTGTTGATATATCGTTTTCTTGTTTGCATGTTCCTCATTCCATTAATTCATTGAATATTTTGAGATTTTGGGAGCTTTTACAAATTTTTGGTTGAATGGTGTAAATTTAAACTTTAGGATGCTTTTGGATAGAACTAAGTCTTGATTATGAGCTAGACTAAGTTATGAACCGAATTTGATAAGACTTTGAAATTAATAGCTTGATGGATTTTTGAGTTCTCGATTGAATAATGATCGAATCGTTTTCGTTTGTTTGAGAAGTGGTTGTTAGGTGAGATGTTTCTTTTTGATAACACCATTGCTCAAGTATGCAAGAGTTCCTCTCAACGAAGCAGGTGTTGGACCGAGATTCTTAGATTTGACTTACCTCAAGAAGTCTCATTTTCTGTATGGGGAAGTTTTAGGCCGCTGCATCTATTCGTTCATTTTTTAAGACGGTAGCACTCAGTATACTCTGCTCCCTCAACGCCGACCCACAGACCTGAGTGAGTCAGCCAACAACATCGCCTTCCTCATCTCTCAGGAGGATATGTTTGAGCCCTAAACGCGTGGTTCTATTGCTCCACCTGCTGCTCCATCTGGAACTCAACATGCTGCGCGTCTAGAGACGATGTTTAACTACGAGGGGAGACCACCGAGCAACATCTATGGTAGTGCTCGATATCATATCGAGTCATTGGCTATTCCGATAGAGCCTGACTCGTCCTTGATAGTAGGAAGAAAGGTCGTCGAATTAAGTTCCTGGACATAGTTCCGAGGCCGACAATGGGTGCGCTGAAGAATAACTGAAGCGAGCAAAAGAAGACTAGAGAGGAGCTGAAAAAGGTCAAGAGCGTGGCGAAGAACAAATATCAGATTTTTGAAGAAAAGTTCAGACAGCTCACAGACCTCATCATGAGGAGAACCGCTCATTCGAGAAGCGTGGATGAAGGTACTTCTAGCGGGTTGGATCCCACCTTTGCTTATGCTAGGCGATGTAGAAACTTCCCATTAAACGGAAGAACTCCCACCTAGAGCCTCGGCGTTTGAAGTGTGCCAACGCAAGCCAATTGCTTCTCCTCCACCATACGACTTCGACAATGAGTACCCGACCTTTATAAATAAACATGTTTTCTTTTCTTTGTTTTCTTTATATTCGGTTCTTTCTCTGAATTTGGATCTCACAGAGACTGTGTGATTTAAGTTTGGGGGAGGAACAACCTTTGGTCTAATGTCATTTTCTATTTTGTTTTTCATTTTGCATTGTCCATACGTATGTTTTCATAAAAAACAAAAAAAAATCAAAAAATTTAAGAAAAACCAAAAATATTTGCTTTTATTCGGGTTTATCATATAGTTTGCATTTAGCATAGGATCGAGTCTCATGTAGGTTGCATTGCATTCATTTTTCAAAAGAGAATTAAAACACCTAGAACTCGCGGTCATCGATTTTAGCCTAGCAGTCTTGAAGCGTCTTGAAGTTTATATCCTTAGGACTCGTAGCCTAAAAAGCTTTGTCATTGGTATTGATGCTTGCTAAATTAATGTTAGTTTCATTTTATTGGAGTTTTAATTTGGATTTATAATTAGCATGATCAAGCTATTTCACTTGTGTTTCATGGCTTCTAACATTTCAAGCACGAGTTTAGGCATTGCAAACCAAAACACTATTGGCCCGGCTTGGTCATCCTCACCTTAAGGATGATTTCCTCTCAACCAAATCTCCCTAAACCGAAACACTTGTGAGTTTCATTGTCTATTCTTAAGTGATTGATGATTTTGTAAAATCATGCAAGATATAAAGCGACAATTGAAAGAATCTATTCGGGTAGCTAAGGTAGAATAAGCTTGAAATGGAATTGAAAATGCTTGGGTATATCTAGGAGTTGATTTGTTCGGTTCATGGGTAGCTTAAGCTGATTTTACCTAGTGAGTTGGATTGCTTGGATAGATGAGAAAAGGAAAAGGAAGTTTGGAAAAAGGGAAAAAGAAGGAAACCACCAAAGTTTTGAAAGAAAAGAAACCTTAAGGGATAGTCAAAAGGAATGAAGAAAAAATTAGCTAGACTCCTTGCATAAAAGAAAAGAAGAATGGAAAGTTAAAGCTCCAAGAAAGGAAGCTAATGCAATGAAAGAAGACACTGACAAAGAAAAGAAAAGGATCAAAAGAAAGCCTCGGAGTAAGAAATAAGTGCAAAAGGAAAAGGAAAAGGAGTCTAGTTCAAAAGAAAAAAAAAGAAAGAAGAAGAAAAAGATCTCTTAAGGTTGAAAAGAATTGGTGTGAGCTTAGAAAAGAATTAAGTTGGGTAGACTAAGTGCGTTTGATGGGGATAGATGGATGCTTGATTTTGTATGCCCCATGCTCTTTGTCTTTCTTGCTTTTACTATAATCTCTTCACTCCGTGAGAGAAACCAAATTACAAACAACCACATTGCCGAGTGGAACCTTCTCTTTAGCATGAAGTCTCTNAGTCCCCTTTCTACCGAACCAAATGAAACCTTGTGTTTGGCTTTGATCATGTTTCACCCTCTATGAATGAATGTAGGAAAGCAACTTAGGATAGTTAAGTGGATTGCCATGACTTAGTAATAATGGTGGATTGCGATTTGGCTTAATTAAATGATGAAACAAGTAGTTATGCTAGGTTGAAAACGCTCTCATAGTTGGGTTTTGGCTGTCAGGTTCTCGTTTTCAAACCTCTTCTCCTTACTTGAAATTTGCTTTGCTTGAGGGCAAGCAAAGGACAACTTTGGGGGAGTTGATATGTTGTTATTTTAGTCGGTTTTAATGATCACTCTCATCCATTTTGCATTAGTTTATATTGCATTTAGAGTTGTTTAGGTTCATTTGCATTGCATAATCATGTTTCAGGTGTGGAGCGGAGTATTGAACGAAAAGCGGGCAAAATGAGCGTTTTGGGACTCATTTGAAGCATAAAGATTCTAGCCAAGAACCGGAGCTCGATACCGGCCAACCATACCGGTCTGGTAGACCGGTATAAAGCTCAGGAACAAGTTTGAAGATCGAGCACCGGTGAGGGTACCAGCCATGCCTGACCGGAGGTGGACTCACGGCTAATTCTGGAGGCTTCGTACCGGTGAAGGATACCGATCACACCAGACCGGTATCAACCTCACGGCTACTTCCGAATGATCTATACCGAAGAAGCATACCGGCCTCCTCAGACCGGTACACACCTTACGGCTAAAATTCAAGAACATGTACCTGCCAAGATATCTCTAGATACCGTCTGCTAGACCGGTACCATCTCTCTGGTTTGAGAAAACCATTTGGTTTTTAGTTTTTTTTTTTTGAGATATTATAAATAGGAATAAAACCCCTATTTCCCATAAGTTTTATTAAGTTGATTTGCATTTTCTCTATAAAACTCTCTCTTAATCTCTTGTAAGAACTTGGTTTTTAATATTGAAATCTTATTTTTATCTTCTTCTTATCTTGATTCCATCATGATTAAGCATGATTCTCCTTTGAGATTTTGTGTTGAAACCATGATTAGTGAATAGTTATTTTGCTAAGTGAATGAGTCAGGTAGATTAAGGTGATCAAGTGTTTATTTGCATTGCTTAGGGCTTAGATTGTCTTTATCTTCACTTGATTGATGTGTTTAATGCTAGTTTTGAAGTAGCTAATCAAGATTATAACCTTGAAATTTTATTGTCTGAAAGGTGTTCGATGAAATGTTTGAATGAATCAATTAAAGTGCTAAAATGAGGCTTAACCAAAGAATTGTGCTAGGGTTGTTTATTAGTTGCATGGACTAGAGTTTATTGCTTATTGATCATGTGATTAGTCAAGGAATTGTCAATTGCATGATTGGTAAAGGGGTTTTTACCAAGGGATTGGATTAACCTAATTTGGATAGCTCTTAGACTAAAGATAAGCATTGAAATGATAGTACTGATTAATATGAATCTCAGTTTGATCTTCCGAGTCAATTACCTATACATATTCGCTTAGTTCTCTTTTATATTTGATAAAATCGTTTTTGTTGACTTTTTGAGTTGACTTTTTCTCATTGCTTGCATTCGGTTAAGTTTTTAACTAGAGTTGTTTCGTGACAAAATATCATCTATATTCTACCTAGACTTAGCTCATTCTCTTTATAGAATTAGTGAGTTATCAACCCCCGATTTATGGTTCGACATAATTCCCAAACCCAAAACCACTATACTACAAAGTAGATATCTAACTTCTCATTGAGCAATTGTGGGTTAGTGAAAATATCTACCATCATTAGTTCTGAACACTGAGAAAAATAAGAAGTTTGGGTTCATCGGAGAGACAATTGTGATGATTTTCATACTCCTTAAATATAGTTTTATACAATCCCTCGGAATTAAGAGTGAGTTAATTATTTTGTTAGGTCTCTGGTGACGGCGGCGGCAGTGTCTTTGGCGACATAATCCGTCAAAATTTCTGACGGATCTGATCCGTCATAATCCGTCAAAAAAATTTGATGGCTCTAGTCTGTCATAATCCGTCAAAAAATTTGACAGAAAGTTGCTGACGACGTAGAATCGACGACCTAAATCTATCAAAATCCGTCATAAACCACTTTCTTTAACGTGTTTTGACAAATTTGACCGTTAAAAACGACTTTATTTTCTTGTAGTGTGGAAACCCTTTCGGGGCGAAAAACTTAAGATTAATGAAAAGCTGTTGTTGATAAATTGGAAATGAATTAACATTATTAGAAATCACGTGTGAATTATGTATACAGTATACATACATGAAAGTGCACGTCATGCATGCATGTGAGTCCACCATGAACCCCCAAAACAAAAGCCTAATCAAGATATAACCCAATGCATGTGATTATATACTTTTTTTAATCAATGAAAATTCGATTTAGGCAGCTCATTTTAGGTATATATATCCACATGTTGCTACAAACTGTAACGCTCGCATCTTTTCATCCACCAACGTACGTACTTTTTCACTTACCTAACTATTCTTCGAATGTTAAAAATTTATAGAGGATCTTAAAATAAAAATAAAAGTGACGAATATTGTAGAGTGTATAAGATTTATAATTCTATCTAGAAAATGTAAAAAGGTATATATAATAATATGTTACTTGTAACTTTTTTTTTTGTCACATCGTTAGAGAATTAATTATTGGGAAAAACATGAGAGTGACATTTATATAATACTTTATATGTTTTTTAATTTCCATGAAAAGAGGGAGTCATGTTTGGCTGGATCTCACCTAAATCTCACATTCCCATACCTTCTTCCTCTTCTTACGCACATGATTCTTCTTTTTCTTTTCTTTTCTTTTCTTTTTACATTTATATTCTTTTCCTTGTTATTATTATGATCATTTTTTACATATTGTTTTTGTATTCTGCTGAGTTTTACACCTTTAACCAACCCAACTTGTATCTAAACTGGCTATTTTTAGATTTTATATTTGGAAAAAGAAAATTAACTGAAAAAAACTATATAGAACAAAAAAGTCACGCCTGCAAAAACTTCATTCGAAAAACACATTTCAAAATTTAATATATAAAGAATATGTATCATCCTCTTCCTTATAAAAAAAATAATATTATAATTAGTGTAAAATATAACAAAATAATTAATATGATTATCAAATTATATATAATACTATAGTTTTGAGAAGCATAATAATAATTGTAATTTTGATAATCCTAAAATTAAAATATAATTTTTCCCAAGTAAAACGTGGATATAAAATATGAAAAAAATAAAATAAAATTTTATTTATAATCTATAAATATAATATAAATAATTTTTGGCATATATTACTAAAAACTAAATAAAATATAAATAGATTAATTAATGATGTGTCCTCAATTTATATAAGATAAAAAACTTTTCATAGAAAAAATATTGATTAAGATTTGTGATGGAAGAAAATCAGGAACTAAAATTATAATAAATAAAATAATTTTCAAATTATATCAAAGAAATGATGATTATACTGAAATTCAACTAAAAATATTTTTAATCATAAAACATATATAAAATAACATTCGCTGTACATGAGTTCTCTCCTAATTCATCGTAAAGATAAAAAAAATAGTATACAATAAAGATTTTCAACAATTGATCTCTAACTAATAACTATATTTTGTTATCCATCAATAGATTGGGAAAATGGCGATTACGGCGATTACAAAAACCTAAATGGCGATTACGGCGGCGAACAAGATCGAGCAAGATTACGCAGGGATCTGGAGAGAGCGATGGGAGGATTGGAAGAAGATATGTTTTGGAAGGTGGAGGATTCAGAGAAAAGCGAGAAAAGGTAAGGGAGAAAAAGAGGGGGATACGATTCTGGTGGAAGATCTTCTTGCGAAGGAGATATCATTTCATCAACACAGTGATCGGGTAAATCTCTTCGAAAGGAACTCAACCCTATCTTTCATGAGTATGGAAATTAGATTGGTTTCTAGAATCAAGGAATTAGGGATTTGGAGACATCGATTAGATTGGATTAGGAAGGAAAGAGTTCTTGAGGAAATTAGGAATCGAGGAACACTAGGAAACAAGGGATTCGTTTGGGTTGTAATGGAAAGACGAATGATCTCTCGGATTGATTTCGAACCGTTTCCGATATACTCTGTCGTTCCCTATAAATGGATAGATGAAGGAAGTTCATCTTCTTCACTTCAGCTACTGGTTCTTTTGTTCATTGTTACGTCTTCTGCTCTTGCTTGTTTATTTCTTGGTGCAGGGGTACTTACACTTCGAGGCAAGCTCAAGATGTCCCAAGGGAACTGGGTCAAGAAGAGCGGAGAGAAGAGAAATGTGATGTTGCCGGAACGCAACCGCATCAAGATTTACCGGTTTGATAACACGGAAGTTATCCGTGGCCATGGAAGAACTGTGATCGGACGCTTTTGGGGAGTTAGCACAGGGATTAATTCCGGCGGGGAAAAGAGAACCATGCGATGGACAACACAGAACCTGCAGGTGAGCCTTGGGAGGAGACATAGGGCTCGTGCAACCCCGACATGGGAGGGAATCAGGAAACAACGTGGGGCTAAATACCTCGACACGGGAATAAGATATAGGCGGACATACCTAATCTTTCATTATGGTCAATCAATTAGTCTTTTTATATGGATTTGAAAGTGTTAAGTTGGAATTGTCAGGGACTTGGAAATTATTCCACGGTTAGTTACCTCCGAGAATTGTGGCGGAAATTCAAACCGGATATAATATTTCTCATGGAAACAAAACAGGGTAAGGAATCTGTACAAAATTGCCACGCACATCTGGGATATAATAAACTTATTACGGTTGACCCCGTAGGAGCTAGTGGAGGACTTGCGATATTTTGTCATGCTGCTCTCGATTTGACAGTCGAGTTCGAGAGTGATAGGGTGATCGACATTGAGGTGAGACTGAAACGGAAGAGGGTGGCCCTGACCTTCGTCTATGGGGATCCAGTAGTACGAAACAGGGAAAGAGTGTGGGAGCGACTCCTGCGTCTCGGGGCAGCTAGAACCATCCCTTGGTTCTTGATTGGGGATTTCAATGAGATCAGAGGCAATCATGAGAAAAAGGGAGGGAAACTGCGGTCTCAAAACTCTTTCTCGGCGTTTAATGATCTCATCAACACATCGGGACTATCAGAATTTCCATGTGTGGGAAACGAGATGTCATGGCGAGGAAATAGAGCAACTGGCCTGGTCCAATGCCGGCTGGACAAGGCTCTGGCGACAGCAGATTTCCATGACATATTTGGGGCATCCTACGTGGAGTATCTGGAAATGCTGGGATCGGATCACAGACCAATTCTTGCGGTGCTGCGACAAAAGGTCTGTAAGAACCGTCGAGCTTTCCGATTCGACAAGGGATGGCTGGGGAAAGAAGGAATCATGGAGGCAGTAAGAGAGGGATGGACTTACCCGGAGAATCAAGGAGATTTCATGGATAAAGTTGAGAGTTGCAGAAGGTCAATAGCGACATGGCGCAAAGAGACTTTGGAAAGGGAAAGGAAGCGCTTCGCAGAACTTCGGGCTGAGCTGGATAGGGCCCAAACAGACCTACCACCACCAGAGATACAGTAGCAGAACTTACAAGGAAAGTAGCAACCGCTTATCGGGACGAAGAACTCTTCTGGAAACAGAAAAGCCGAAATTTATGGTTAAAGGAGGGAGATCATAACACAAAATACTTTCACGCCTTGACAAAACAGCGGCACGCACGAAATAGGATCTCCGGATTGTCTTCGAACTCGGGAAGATGGGTGGATACTGAGGATGAGATTGAGCAAGTGGCCACCACCTATTTCCAGGAGATATTCACATCGACGAATCCGACGGAATAGGAGGAGGTTCTGGAAAACCTCCAACCACTAGTGACTGAACAGATGAATCATGATTTGACCCAGGCGGCGACAGAGGAGGAAGTAAAGAGAGCCCTGTTTATGATGCATCCGGAAAAAGCCCCGGGACCGGATGGTATGACGGCGCTCTTCTTCCAGAAATCTTGGGACATCGTGCGACAGGATATGGTGGATATGGTGAATGATTTTCTAGCAACCGGGATGATAGATAACCGGTTGAATGCGACAAATATTTGCCTTATCCCCAAAAAGGACAGACCGACGGTCATGACGGAATTCAGACCAATAAGCCTCTGCAACGTGGGATATAAGGTGATCTCGAAGGTTCTCTGTCAGAGGCTTAAAGGGATTCTACCTCTTCTGATCTCGGAAACACAATCAGCATTTGTTCCGGGGAGACTGATCTCAGATAATATCCTTATAGCCCAGGAGATATTCCACGGACTCCGGACAAATCAAGCATGTAAAAAGAACTTTATGTCCATCAAGACGAACATGAGCAAGGCTTACGACAGATTAGAATGGGAATTCCTGGAAGGGTTACTCAGAAAATTAGGGTTCACGGAGATGTGGATAAGCTGGATCAGGGAATGCATTTCCTCGGTGCGTTACCAGGTACTTCTTAATGGAGCACCCAGAGGGGAAATTGTACCGGGCCGGGGGTTACGCCAAGGGGACCCGTTATCACCTTACCTCTTTATCTTGTGTACAGAGGTGCTGATAGCCAATCTCAGAGAAGCAGAACGCAGGAATCAGCTGACAGGGGTAAAGATTGCGAGGGACAGCCCCCCAATTAGCCACCTTTTGTTCGCGGATGACAGCCTCTTCTTTTGTAAGGCAAATGCAGAAGAAGGGAATACACTGAAGGGGATTTTGGCACGATACGAGGGGGCCTCAGGACAACGCATAAACTTTGCCAAGTCCTCGGTACAATTTGGAAAAGGGGTGCCAATTGAAATAATAGAGGAGATGAAGGCCCTAACGGGAATCGAAGAAGAGGGCGGAATGGGATCATATTTGGGACTGCCTGAGAGCTTAGGGGGAGCAAAAACGAAGATCTTTTCATTCATACAAGAACGACTGCAGAACAGGATCCACAGCTGGTCGTCCCGGTTCCTTTCTGCCGGGGGGAGAGAAGTCCTTGTGAAGTCGGTGGCGACAACACTACCTACTTATGTAATGACTTGCTTCCGGCTACCGAAGGCTGTGACAAGACACCGGACCAGCGCGGTGCTGCAGTTCTGGTGGGCAAAACAGGAAGGGAAAAAGGGGATATGTTGGAAAAGTTGGCCAAAAATGTGCAGCCCCAAGGAGGAGGGCGGCATGGGATTTCGGGATCTAGAAGCTTTCAATACGGCCCTGCTGGCCAAACAACTCTGGAGGCTAAAGGAGCTGCCGGAAACGCTTTTTGCCAGGGTGTTTCGAGGCCGTTACTTCCGGGACGGAAATCCACTTAGACACGCACGATACACTACGCCGTCATATGGCTGGCGAAGTATTATCTCGGCGCGACCTCTGGTTGNGCCGGAAACGCTTTTTGCCAGGGTGTTTCGAGGCCGTTACTTCCGGGATGGAAATCCACTTAGACACGCACGATACACTACGCCGTCATATGGCTGGCGAAGTATTATCTCGGCGCGACCTCTGGTTGAATTGGGGCTTATTAAGCGGGTGGGATCCGGGCATTCTATTTCGGTATGGAATGACGTCTAGATCCCAACCGAATAACTGAGGTCCGCACGGAGCAACGGCTCAGCGTTGTACGCTTCGCTCCAAGTCAATCACCTGATAGACCCGAGGACACATACGTGGAACATACCACTAATGACGGCTCTATTGGAGGAGGAAGAGATAGAGGCCATAAGAGGGATACGACCTTCCTTGGGGTTCAAGGAGGATATTGATGTCTGGCATTTCTCTAAAACAGGGAAGTATACAGTCAAGTCGGGATATGCGGCGTGCCGGAAACTCTTGGACCAGAACAGGGAAACACGGATGGGACCAACAACGGACGCGTTGCTAGCATATATCTGGAAGATTAAGTGCCCGCCGAAGCTGCGCCACTTCCTATGGCAAGCCATAGCAGGGTGTCTAGCGGTAAGCTCTCAACTACGGACTAGAGGGATACTTTGTGAGGAGGAATGTCAGATATGTGGCCAAGGACCTGAGACTATAAATCATGTCCTATTTAGGTGCCCGCCAGCGCGACAGGCCTGANCCACTTCCTATGGCAAGCCATAGCAGGGTGTCTAGCGGTAAGCTCTCAACTACGGACTAGAGGGATACTTTGTGAGGAGGAATGTCAGATATGTGGCCAAGGACCTGAGACTATAAATCATGTCCTATTTAGGTGCCCGCCAGCGCGACAGGCCTGAGCTTTGGCGAATATCCCCACGAACCCGGGAGGCACTCCGAGTGAGTCCCTTTTTTACAATATGGACTATTTGTTCTGGAGAACACCAAGGGATTTCGATATATCGGTATTTCCCTGGCTGTGCTGGTATATTTGGAAGGCGAGGAACGGGAAGCTCTACTCTAACCGAACACCGGATCCTCAGTGGATTGTAACACAATCGACTATTCACGCAAAGGAGTGGAACGATGGAAATGGAAAGGGGTCCGATAAACCCTGTAGGGAGGATGTGACCACAACCTTGGACACAGGAGTTTTAAGGTGTTACACGGATGGTGCATGGACTTATACGGATCACTTCTCAGGGTTGGGGTTCGTGCTTACCGNGGAGAAGCAATCCTCAGGGGGAGCCGCAACACCCCTAGGCTACAGACGGCCCTCCACACAGAGTTAGAAGCCCTGCTATGGGCATTAGAATGCTTACGAGACCGCGGGTTTAGGCGAGTAAGTTTCAGGACAGATTCACAAGACCTAGCAAACATGGTGGACAACCCGGATGGATGGCCGCTATTTGCGAACATAATGGAACTGGTGGCACAAGTTAGGACGGAGTTCGAGGAATTGACAGTTGAGTTTGTCCCACGAGAGTGGAACATTGAGGCGGATAAGCTCGCGAAGCAGGCTAGGCGAAGCAGGGACCTGATCGAGGACGTTCAAGAGAGGAACCGGGCACAAGAGGAAAAGTGACCTGATCTATTTTTGCTGACAAAAAAAAAAAGAAACTATATTTTGTTATCCCCGAGCCGAACGTAACACTTTAGTAAAATGAATAATTCCGATCTTCCAAATAAAATTTTATTCTTTTGAAATCTTAATTCAACATATTCCTATGATATTTTGTTTTCCAAACCAGTTCTTGTTTTTTTTTTAATTTTTAATTTTTTATCTAACGACCACCGAACATTGTCTAGACACAAATTTTTTTAAGATTGTAATACTTTTCCTCAAGACAATATCTGATAAATGTTTTTCATCGAGACTCGATATGTCTACATTAGTTTTTCAGATATTATAAAGTTAGGATATATATAAAATATTNGTCTACATTAGTTTTTCAGATATTATAAAGTTAGGATATATAAAATATCTGTCTTAATAAAAATTAGGTAAAGTCAATTATGTTTGGTACAATATGGTTTAATATGTAATGATAGATTCGCCCACCTACCTGCATAAAACATGTCACATGTCTTCTCTCTTATCTTATTCCCTTTCTTGATATTTAATTTTATCAAATTATTTTTCTGTTGTTATCTCTCCCAATCAATTGCGTCTTTAACATTTTTTTTTTTTTTCTTAACCGGGGAGTATCTCAGACCANTTATCTCTCCCAATCAATTGCGTCTTTAACATTTTTTTTTTTCTTAACCTGGGAGTATCTCAGATCTATGGAAGGGCCTAGATTAATCCCCAAGGGGTGGTGCACCCCGCGGATGGAGCCTCACTCTGGATATTCAAATGGACCGTAAACAGGTAGGGAGAACGATTCGCACCAGAGAGGACTCGAACCCTGGCTTAGACCCACAAAGAAGAGTACACAACTCTAATGAACCGCTAACCCACCAGATTGTGTCTTTAACATTCCTTTGCGCACATACAATATATAATTAATTAATTTATGCACCGAATTACGCTACTCAAAAAGTAATAGATACAATTTGCCATAAAAGGCCAAAATGGAACAAATTTTTATTAAATATTACAATTATTTTAGGTTAGGTAAGTTGTTGAAATAAATCAACAGCAAAAAAGTTGTGAAAATAAATAATTAAAAATAGAGGACAAGATTTCTGTTTTGTTGTAACTTGCTACTATATGGTCCCCATTATAAACTAAATTCAAGTTTCTAGAAACCTTTACTAAAAACAATATCTATCAATATCTCTACATGTAAAAATGGATAACGATCTATACCATAAAAATCCAAAAACTATGTTCATATTTTTACTACTGATAGATTATTCTTATAAATTTATGTGTTTTTTTCTTCAAAAGGTAAAGATATGAACAAAAACCAAAAACAAAATGCCAAAGAAACTGAAAGTAAATAATTTCNAATCCCCAAGGGGTGGTGCACCCCGCGGATGGAGCCTCACTCTGGATATTCAAATGGACCGTAAACAGGTAGGGAGAACGATTCGCACCAGANAAAAAAAAAATAAAAAACCCCAATTTTTTTGGGATTTTGCCGTTTTAGCAAATTCCTACAACAGTGACAAACGCGCCGCACTAAACGCGGTTACCGGATCTTGCCACGGCTTCGAATCCGCTGATGATCCAGCTCCACCCACCCGATTCGACCCGACCCAAGAAGTCGACCCGGACGCAAGAGTTAAGTCAAGATTCAGCTCTCTATGTCCTGACTGATCACTATAATAATAACAATCACTGTTTTGTCGAAGATTCTCATCCGTCGTCATACCACTTGTGGACGCGCCGTTATCGGAGGAGTTTTCCGTCTTCGGTTTAACGGCTAAATCAGACGAAACAAATTGGTTGAAAGAGTACTCAACCGCATCGTTTTGTGGAGGAACGATCACAATTGCCGGTGATAACCGATACGACACCGTTTTGGAATCGACGGAATGTTTAATAGGACTATGAGTTTGTGGATCGATTCCATGGCTAAGTAGCTTTCTTTTGATATGAGTGTTCCAATAATTCTTGATTTCATTATCTGTTCTTCCTGGTAATCTTCCAGCAATCAATGACCATCTGCTTGCAGCAACCAAAGATCAAATTTNAGAAAAAAAAAAAAAAAAAAAAAAAAAAAAAAACAGAGGATAATTCTATTTTCTGTGTTTCTTGGAAAGTTGAAATTTTATTTTCCGGAAAAGTGATGATTGAACGAAAATTCTGTTTCTGTTTTCTCTTTATATCCCGGAGAATCGATTTGACAATAACCCCGTTTCTATTTTCTCTCTGTTTCCCGGAAATTTGAGATTTTCCTCCCGGGAAAATAATAAAAGTAACCGTTTGAAAATAACCCTGTTTGTATTTTCTCTCTGTTTCCAAGAAAGTTGAGATATTTTTTTCCCGGGAAAGACAAACTAAGAAGAAGAAGAAGAAGAAGAAGAAGAAGAAGAGGAGAGGAAAGGGTAAAGTATATACTTGTTGCCGAGTAAGCTATGGAGTTTGATGATGATTTCATCTTCTTCATCAGTGAAATTTCCACGTTTAAGATCAGGACGAAGGTAATTAATCCACCTAAGTCTACAACTTTTACCACACCGTAACAAACCGGCGGATTTAGGAAGAGAACGCCAACAACCTTCACCGTGATTACGGATGTAATCAATTAGACGTTGGTCTTCTTCTTTAGTCCAAGCTCCTTTGTTTGTATGAGCTTTCTCACAACAAGGAGATCTCCCCATGATGATGATTGAAGAAGAAGAAATGGAGAGGGAAAGAAGAAAGAGGCAAGAAAGCAAGATATGAGGAGAGGTTGTTTATAAAAGATAATGAGTTTGACCAAGTTGGTACATACATGTGACTATGTGATAAAGAGAGATGTTATGTGTTGTGTGCTTTGCTGTGTTTTGTGTGTTGGGATTAGGTAGGTAAACCTTCTTCTTTCCTTTTTCTTTTATCTTTAATCTCTACTTTTTCTACGGATTTTGCTTTTTTTGTTTGTTAGATTTTTTTCTCTTTTTATTATAACTAAAACATTTTATTTTACGATATTAAAGTGATTTGGTATCATTAAAATTGAGAAATTTTGTAAAAGTAAATTTATTTTTGGAAATTATGAGGACCTATTGTATAATATTCAGAGTTTTTCTTACACATTAAAATCTTGTATTTTATGGATTATATTGGTTTTGTGGTAATAAACTATTTTTTAAGAAATTATGGTAATTTAATAGATAATATAATCCACAAAAATTGAGAGATTTTGTAAAACTTAAAAAATTATGTTAATTTGATGGTTGATAGACAAAACTGAGAGATTTTGTTAGAATTATGTATTTTGAGATATTATATACATTTAATGGATAAGAGATTATAAACCTCAAATATTTGGTATTTTGGGAAGTTATGCTAATTTTGCAGATAATAGCCCGTAAAACTGAGAGATTATGTAAGAATTTAAAATTAGTATTTGATAAATTATGTTGATTTTGCGGAAAATAACTCATAAAACTAAGAGAACTTTTAAAACGTTGAGATTTTGTATTTTTATTATACTGATTTGGTGAATAATAACCCACAAAATTGAGTTGTTTAATAAAATGTTAATTTTTGTATTATGAGAAATTATGAGGATTTGATGGATAATAGCTCAAAACATGAGTGATTTTTTAAACGAGAGAATTTAGTATTTTGGAAAAATATCGTGCTTTGTTTGATAACAGTCCACCAAAACTGAGATATTTTTTAAAACTATGATGTTGTATTTTCAAAACTTATGCTAATTTGGTGGATAATAACCAACAAAAATTAAGAGAATTTATAAAACATTAAAATTTTATATTTTTGGGAAAATATGTTGATTGGGTGGACATTATTCGACCAAAATCGAGAGATTTTATAAAATGCTAAAATTTGTTTTTAAGAAATTACGATGATTTGTTGGATGATAGCCTACAAAAACTGATATATTTTATATATTGCTAAAATTTGTGTTTTGGCAAATTATGTTTTTGGGCTAATAATGCGGAGAATTTTAAAAAAGCTAGACTTTTATTAAATGTTTTGGCAACTATGCTTTATTTGGTGGTTGAGATGTTAAAATGGATATTTTTGTAGTCCAAATTGGTGGGATTTCGTAATTTTGTAAAACATAAAAATTTTGTATTTTGAGAAATTATGTTTATTTGGTGGACAAAAGTCCACAAAAACAAAGGTACGTACTTTGAAAATTAAAATTTAGAAATTGGAAAATTTTGAGTATAGGACAATAGCTCACAAAATTGAGAGATTTTTGTAAAATGTGCGAATTGTGTAGTTTGAGAAAATATCGTGCTTTGTTTGATAATAGTCCAAAAATAAGAGATTTTGTAAAATGTTATAATCTTGTATTTTGGGAAGTTATCTTTATTTTCTATATAATAGCCCAAAAATTAAAGATTCTGTAAATAAGTANCCGCGCGTAGCGCGGGATCAACCCTAGTATACCACAAAACAAGAGATTTTATAAAAATAGAATTTTTTATTCTTATAGAAATCTCGATGATTTGGTGCAAATAGCCTAAAAAACCTAGAGATTTGTAGAACTAAAATTTTGTATTTTGGGAAATACTACATATTTTTGTAGATAATAGTCCAGAAAATTGAGAGATTTCTTAGAATGCAAGAATTTTGTATTTGAGAAATTATGCTAATCTTATGGAGATTGACCCATAAACATCAGAGATTTTGTAAAACATTAAAATTTGTATTTCGGGACTTTTTTGTTATTTGATGAAAAAAATCGCAAAAACCTAAGAGATTTATAAAACACTAAAATTTTGTATTTTAAAAAATTATGATGATTTATTGGCTAGTATTCCATAAAATTTAGAGATTTGTAAAATGTTAAATTTTTGTATTTTGGAAAATTAGAAACTTGTTGGTAGTCCATACCAAAATAGATTTTGGAAAAAGCGAGAATGTAGTATTGGTATTTCAAGATTACTGCACTAAGCAAGGTATCAAACCCCAACTTACCGTAGCATACACACCGCACCAAAACGGGGTTGCAGACAGGAAAAACATAGCATTATGAATACGGTGCGATGCATGATGTTTTGGCATGAAGTTCCTATTCGTTTTTGGCCGGAAGCAGCTCAGTATGTCGTGGACATTCTCAACAGGAGCCCAACTGCTATCTTGGGAGATATATTACCAGTTGAAAAATGGAGTAGTCACAAGCCTCCATATCTTCGCATATTTGGATGCACAATCTTTGCACTAGTGCCATATAAGAGAAAGGTGAAGCTGGAAGAAAAGAATATTAGCCGTGTTATGTTTGGAGTAAGCAAGGAGTCCAAAACATACAGACTGTATGATCCGAGTGCAAAGAAATTTCTCATCAGCAAAGGTGTGCGATTCAATGAAAGAAAACCATGAAATTGGGAGGAAGATTGCAGGAACAAAGGCTTTGTAGAATGTTATGAAGAAGAAGTTACAAAAGATGTTGCTGCAGGTGGAACATTACCGGTGGATGACATACAACAGACAACATGAGAAACTAGCACAAACGAGCTTCATGAAGCTCATGACATACAACATACAACAAGAGAAACTAGCTCAAACGAGCTTCACGAAACTCCTGCAGCTTTTGATTCTGAACATGGTTCTGGTCGTGGGCGTGATGGAGCTGTTATAGTTTATGGGGTTATCCCTGTTCATCAATCTGGTAATCAGAATGAGCTTGATGGAGCTGTTACAATTTCTGGGTTCAATCTTGTTCATCAATCTGAGGAAGCTGAATCAAGTGCAGAACGAAGAAAATCAGACAAAAGTAGAATGAAACCTGTCTGGATGAGAGACTATGAGTGTGATGAAAGACGAATGACTGTTATTGAAGATTGTGAAGAACTAATTTGTTTCTTTGTAGCATAAGGAGATCCTGAAAGGTACGAGGAAACTTGCAGACATGATAAATGGCAGAAGGCGATGCAATAAGAAATCAACTCCATCGAAGAGAATGACACATGGTTTTTGGTTAATTTGTCGAAGAATGCTAAAGTAATAGGAGTTAAGTAATGAGAAAGGTGAAGTATACAAGTTTAAGGCAAGGCTTGTGGCAAAGGGTTTTGACCTAACCCTTGGTGTTGATTATCATGAGGTATTCAAACCAGTAGTTAGGTGGGATACCATCAGATTGGTATGTGGGATTGCTACACAAAGAGGATGGGTTATTTATCAATTGGATTGAAAAGCGCATTTCTCCATGGTGATCTTAAAGAAGATGTTTATGTAGAACAACCTCGGGGATTCAAAATCAGAGGCAGTGAAGAGAAAGTGTACAAGTTGAACATGTTAGGATAGTACATAATCTCATACACTTATGACGTATCCCCAATTACAAGTATCGGANTGTTCATCAAACCCTACGAGCAAATGTTATGAAACTTAGTATAGCTTAATATCAGAGTAAAATAAGAGATATAGTCGAATAAGATTAGGGAAAGAGAGAGTTTAGGCTGTATGAGTTGAAATGTGGGTGTTTGGCTCTGTCGGGTACGGCCTCTCCGGCCGTACAACCAAAAGTGAATCCTACTCTCACAGCCTAATCACATTGGATGAAGTTGGAACTTTGCAAGCTGAGGTATTTGAGAATATGATGAGATGTAGTGGAGGTGAAACTATCAGTGGATCTGAAGTTGGTCCCCTTTGTACAGCCGTGGCTACGTCATGCGACCGTACATGAGAAACCTTGGAGAGTTTCTCCAACCTAATTAACTCCAAATATTCTGATCTTTTGCAAGCTTGGATCTTTGGACAAATGGTGAAGATCAGTCGAAGTAGAATCTGGTTTGCTCGAGCTTAGTCTGTGGGAACGGATGGAGGTCTTGACGGATGGGAAAATATTGCAGATGACCACTCCGAGTGTTCCAATGGGTGCAAAGTCTTCGATGGTTGCTTGGATTCGAACGCTTGAAAGACAAGAATAAGATTGAGAGAAAGGAGAAGATGGTTTCGGATATGATACACCGAAACCCAAAGGGATATGTCACACCCTTAGTTGAACTTCCAAAGGAGAAAACGATTTCTCATAAGTTTGAAAAGATTGAAAGTTACCCTTGCCAAAAGTGGCTTACATGGTTTAAATAGTCTTAGAAACAAAGAGAAATGCCCTAAAAAGGAAAGAGCAAAAAGACTAAAAAGGGTAAGCCAATGAGCGTTTCTCCAACGGCTATAAGTCTGTTTGAAAAGACTCCTTGGTGCAACCATCTGAATCAAGGCCTAGTGCAATGGGCCTCGTCAAACTCATAATGAGTAAACCCAATGGGACAAACCTCATTAGGAGAAGAGTACCCCTTAAGACCTCAATCAAGATAGATTGACTTAGGCATCCGGAGATGATGTGAAGAAGTAATAGACGTCTGGGTCTTCCTCCTTCTTCATGAGATGATAGCACATTTCCAAGTCCTCCCAAGTCTTCATCAGTGCATTAGCTAGTCTTTGAGCTTGAGAGCGTGTGATTGGACCAGTGGGAATGTTGAGAGTTGCTTCCACTTGCTCGGTCTTAAGGTCCTTGCTATCCAAGCATACATCATCCCCTCCTTCTTCAAAAGGATTTGTCCTCAAATCCGAACCATCTGCAACAAAAGAGATCGAGTCAGATGTGTTGAACGTTGAGCTTACATAGTACTTACCTTGGAGATCAAGTTGGTAAGCATTATCATTGATCTTCTTCGTGACTTCAAAGGGGCCATCAATCCTTGGCTTGAGCTTGGAATTCCCCTCCTCCGGAAATCTGTCCTTCCTCAAGTGTATCCAAACCCAATCTCCTTCCTTGAATGTTTGCTTCTTCCGTCCCTTGTTGGCTTGTCTAGTGTAGAACTCCGTCTTAGCTTCGATGTTGGCCTTGAATTTCTCATGCATTGCTCTTACTTGCTCGGCCTTCTCCTTAGCACCTACACTTACACTTTCACTCAAAGGCAAATGGATCAAGTCCAACGGGGTGAGAGGAACATAACCATAAACAACTTCAAAGGGGCATAACTTGGTAGAAGAATGCTTAGCAATATTATAAGCAAATTCAGCATGAGGCAAACAATCTTCCCAAGATTTCAGATTCTTTTTAAGCAAAGCCCTAAGAAGCATGGTCATAGTTATATTAACAACCTCAGTTTGTCCATCCGTTTGTGGATGACAAGTTGTAGAGAAAAGCAATTTAGTACCAAGTCTATTCCATAAGGTTCTCCAAAAGTGACTCAAGAACTTGGTGTCTCTATCCGAAACAATGGTTCTAGGCATGCCATGCAACCTAACTATATCCTTGAAGAACAAATTAGCAATATGAGATGCATCATCCGTTTTGTAACATGGTATAAAATGAGCTATATTTTAGAATCTATCCACAACTACACAGATTGAATCATGACCATATTTAGTCCTAGGCAAACCTAAGACAAAGTACATGGAAACATCATGCCACGAATGAGATGTTATTGGAAGGGGTGTATACAAACCGAGGGGTTGTGATGTATTGGCCGCACACCTTTTCCACCTCCTTCCTCATGTGTGGCCAGAATAAGTGGTCTTGAGCTACTTTGAGTGTCTTATTCCCTCCGAAATGCCCCATCAAGCCGCCACTATGAGCTTCCCTGACTAGCAACTCTCGGATAGACACATTAGGTACACACAGTATATTCTTATAAAAGAGGTATCCATCAAGAATATAGTAATGTTCAGTAGCATGGACTAA
>OVAU01000305.1:0-22812 GCA_900406315.1 Biscutella laevigata subsp. laevigata | reverse complement strand
TTTTAGCGGGAAAACGTGATCCCCCAATTTAGGCGGGAAAATTCGTGATTCCGCAAATTTTGGGGGGGAAATTTGTGATTTTGCGTTTTTGGCGGGAAAACGTGATCCCCCAATTTTGGCGGGAAAATCTTGATCGCGCGATTTTTGGCGGAAAAATTCGTGATTCCGCATATTTTGGCGGGAAAATTTGTGATTCTGCGTTTTTGGCTGAAAACGTAATCCCCCAATTTTGGTGGGAAAATCTTGATCCCGCGATTTTTGGCGGGAAAATTTTATTCCGCATTATCCACATATTACCAAAAATGATTTTGTGATTTTTTACGAAAAAAACATGTATAGCATTTAAAAACAAAGAGATAATTTAGTAAAGTTTTCAGAATTATTTAAATATACAATATAAAATCAAATTATTAAAATTATTAGTTATTTGCTAAGAAACACATTAAAAATCATATGGTTGAAAATTATATACTCCCTCTGTTCCAAAATATAAGATTTTTTAAGTGAATGCACAATTATTAAGAATTTTTTTTTTATCCAATCAAACATTAATTAACTACTTAAAACAACTTAAAACAAAATAAAAATAGTTATATACGGGAATACAAAAAGCTTAATATTAAATATTCTTTATTGTTTTATAAATTTACTTTGAATGATTCTCGTTAACAATCTTCTCACTTCTAAAAGTATTTGGAGCCAAATTACTCATAAAAAATTTAAAACTAAAAAGTTAAAAATTTGTTATGGAGCCAAAAACAGAAAACGAAAGCTCTTATATAAGTGATCAATTTAACAGTCATATTCAACAATTATAAATGAATTACAATATTGATCTCAATTATCCAGAAACTTTGTTTGATTAAACCAAATTCCACCAAATGAAGAAGATGATGGAGTATTTTTATCTGATAATTCTCTTGATCAAGGTTAGAATTTTTATTTTTATTTTTCATTTAATAACCAATTTATAAACGGCTGAATATTACCTAAAAGATGTTTTTTCATGATGTTCATCTTCTTCTTTGATGTAATGTCACGTACATATCTCATGCTGTTCATCTTCTTATTTTATTTTACCATGCTGAGTCAACATTTTTTTTTCTTTTTAGTTACGTATTGTCCGTATCATGATTTTTATGCTGAGTCAACATTTATTTTTATCACATAATCTTACAACTCAAGTCAATTTTCCTATGATATTATAACTAATAATTAAATGTTAATCTGTATCAGAAAATGACGATCTGTATGAAGCTGAGACAAGGAATTAAAAGAAATATATCTAATGGTGAAAGATGGGAGATTTTTAGAGCTTTGCTATAAAGAAGTGTTAATGGAGTTCTAAAAAAAATTGATACAAGAGAAGTTTCAAATTTATTTTCAGTAGATATACAATTGGTACAAAGGATTTGGCGACGAGCAAGAGACTGCTAGTGAAGGAAAAGTGGATGTATCCCAAAGAAGAACCGGAAATTGTGGTCGTAAGAAGATTTCACTTGATTTGGAGAAAGTTGTTAGCATTCCATTACACAAGCGAACAACTTTGAGGATATTTTCTATGGCTATGGAAATGAGTATTTGTTTTCTGTGCTCGGAATGTGTTGTTGATCGATGGAAAATTTTCCGATTTGCTTTTTGTTTTCTCCAACGCAAGGTGAAGTCTCTCTTCTTCATAATATGGTTCATTTAGATCAAATTTGTGAGGATTTGTGTTGCTTATGGATTGAACATTTTTTGACATGTTCTCTTTTTCTTCCATTTTGAAGTTCTGTAAGTGAGATAATTTGATAATAGTGATGATGATTGAATGTTGGAGATGATGAGTCAATAAATAATTAAGTGTTTTTAATTATTTTGGTTAGATTAATTGACTCCTCACATTTGTTTGACTAAGGTTTTGTATTTAATATTATTCGCATTGAAATTTGGAAAACATCTTATAATTTGGAACAAAAATAAAATCTTTAAAAATCTTATATTTTGGAATAGAGGGAGTATAAATTAATTGGGTCTAATTGGGATTATATGGGTAAGAGAATTTAAAATGAGTCTAAATGGGTAACCCTAATAGACCCTAATACTAAATGAGTCTAAAATGATATGGGTCTAAATGGGATGGGGTCTAAATGGGTTGGGTCTAAATGGGGTGGGGTTACCCATATTAACATCGCTAGCAACCGACACAAAGAGATTGAACGATGCAATCTTCTATTCTATGAGTATGGTCATTTTGAAGTACAATGCATATCTTATGGCATTTTTATCTTTTGAGGAAATCATATTGCGACATTTATTTGTTTCACCACACCAACCAACCAACTCCACACGGAATATTGAAAAGTTGTTAATTTCTAGCCATATTAAATATAAAAAAGATCTATCAATGTTTTTATTGCGAGGTCTATTATTGTAGGGTTTAAGATTTCTTCTTGTATATTTGATGACGATTGTTGACAGAAAAAAACGTACGTATTTGATGAAGATTAGCTGCAACTCTTTCCTCCTTATGCTTTGAATTTGTAGTATTTAAATAATTTTTGGTTTTAGATTTTGAAAATCTAAGTTTTCTATCATGATTGTGGAAGAAATAGATTCCTAATTATGAGAAACTAATTTTCGAAAGTTCTACAATTTTCACCGAAAATTAAAAAAATAGAATTGTTTTGTTTCTCTAGAAATTTATATATTTTTCTATCGACAATATTTTCATTTAGATATATTTATGCTTTGAGTCGTTCTTCGTTTTTCTTCAACTATGCATGAGTTCCTCCACTTGAGCAGCATTTTCGGAAAGTATGTTATCTTAGAATTGCTTCCATTGATCATATCTGATCAATGTTATTCAAATTTATTAACAGATCATGTCCATATAAGCTTATTTAGGTGCAGGCCAAACAATAATACTAACATGGATCTTCCAATTTTGAGATTTTCTTTACAGAGTTTACACTAGTTCTGCGATTCGGACCGGAATGGATTGGTTAATTCGGTTTTCAATTTTGCTACCAAATTGAATCGAATAAAATTTCGGTTTGGTTTGGTTTGTTTCTCGGTTAATTCGGGTATTATAAAAATTAACCGAATTTTTTGTTGAACCGGAAAATTCCGGATGGACTCGGGTAATTCGGTTAGTTTCGGGTAATTCATGTATTTTCAAATTCTTGGTTTATTTTTGTTTAATTTTGGTTTATATAGAAACATTTAATTTTTTTTAAAAAGTCGGCTAACCGATCGATACAACGAATCGAACCAAACCGATAACGGAATGAAATTAATTTTTTTTTCGATCGATTAGTTGACCCTAATCGAAATCGAACTGAAAATCAAAAATTTCATTTTGGTTCGGTAAGTTCGATCCGATCCATGATCGCAGACTAAGTTTACACATACATTTTTAAGATGATCCATTTTGCTAATTAGAATTTAAGGTTGAAGCATATTATTAGACTCCTGATGATAAGTCACTAATTTTTTTCTCTCGTCAACATGTCATGCAAATTCTTTAAAATCACTTTAATAACTTTGATTTAAAGATTAACACTTCATAACCAAAATGTAATTGTTGATGTCTTTATTAAAAGGGTACAAACATTTTTTTTTTTTTTTGTCAAAAATGATATTGTATTAAGTGATGAAACGTTATATGATACAAGCTGAGAATATTGACTTAAGTTATTACATGATTCCAAGATATAGTAGGGGGTAATTTTTGCAGACGTGCTTGCTTTGCCAAGGAATCGGCCATTTTGTTGTTCTCTCTGCTTATATAGCCGAATCCAAATCTTCTATCATTTGACAAATTGATTATATTGTGGATGTATATGTTCAAAGGATGATGGGAGCAGCTTAAATGTTGATTCGCCTGCACCTGCAGTTGGGTTAAAACCTGTTTTGAATCTGTCAAAAATAAAATATCTGTATAGCCTAAAATCGAGAGATGCTGGACAGCATACAACAACGCTTGTGCTTCCGATTCAGCAACATCGGATGTGGCTGTCAGACTACCTCGACTCCAGACCATAGTGTTACCATATTGATCTTGCAAGACCCAACTGACCCCTATGCTATCGCATGGCCTTGTTCAAGACGCGTCTAAAGTGCAATAAAACTTACTTGGATTATGCATGCCTTGATGTAAATTTGAAACAGGTATGTGCATTTGGTTCCTCTGTGATAGTGAGTGTCGGGAGATCGAACCATGCTCGTTTGGTGTATCTGCTTTAGAATGAACTGAGTCCCAAACTATTGAATCTGCTACCGCTTGTGATATGATGTGTGGGATTGACCAACGCCTGCCTTCATAAATCATCGCATTTCTGGACTTCCAAATTCTCCAGGCAAGGAAAGGGAACAAGTTGATTGACTGGTCATGGAAATGGAGTTGAGGTTTGATAGAATCTGAGGAAAGGATAAAGGAACCTCAACGTTAGTATCGTTTGTATTGTAGAGGGGAATATGAAGGGGGGCTAATTCCCATATTTCCTTGGACACTCTGCAATGGAAAAGACAGTGACTAGTTGTTTCTTCATAATCACCACATCTTGGGCAGACTTCAGTTGGTGTCAGTTGCCTTTTCCTCATATTTTCAAAAACAGGTAGAGCTTCATGAAGAGCTTTCCATAGGAAATGAAGAATCTTTGGAGGACATTTAAGATTCCAAATATATTTGTGAATGTGTGTTTCTTGATCTAGAGACGTGGAAGCAGATGTATTTGTGGCAGCCTCTTCTTCACTGTGAATTGTCTTGGATAGTTTGTACCCACTCCTAACCGTATAAGTACCCGCCTTTGTATGTGACCAGACTGGAATATCTGCATGAGGTGGAAGGCTGACACGCGTTTTCTTTACCATCTCTAAGTCCTCTTGCAACACGTTGGATACAATGGCATTAGAGTTCCAGGATCGAAGAGGGTGATTCATAAGCTTGGAAACAGGGAGGGAGGTATCTACAGAAGTACCAGCCTGACGTGCGGGTCTATAACGACCTGATTCTTCCCTCAGCCAGTTGTCTTGGAAGGCTTTTATTGTTTTACCGTCTCTTACTAACCATTTAATCCCTTGTGAGAGTAGATTTCTGCCCTTAAGAATACTTTTCCAAGCATAACTTGGTCTGTGGCCTTGATTAGCTCGCAGAAAGTCCCCTCTAGAGTAATATTTTGCTTTAAGTACCTTAGCTACTAGAGAGTTTGGAAACTGGAGTATCCTCCAAGCCTGCTTAGCGAGTAATGCAACATTTTAAATGCTCGATATCCCTGAAGCCAAGACCCCCTTGAGCTTTAGGTTGAGTCAATTTCTTCCATGCTATTCAATGAATCCCCCTTTTAAAAGAAGAGCCCGTCCACCAAAATCGTCGGATTGCTGCTGTTATGTCCTGACATATTGTCTTAGGGAGTGCAAAACATGTCATAATATAAGTTGGTATCGCAGTGACGACTGCCTTAATCAAGATCTCACGACCGGCCGAGGATAAGAACTGTGTGTTCCAGGCAGTGATCTTCTTCTTAATTTTATGCACAAGAGATGAGAAAGTACCCTTTTTGTTTTTCCCGATCATCTCCGACACCCCTAGATATTTGCCGAAGCCTCCAGTTTGATTGATTTCCAATATTTCTTTAACCCTGACTCTTTGTTCAGATGGCATATTCTTGCTAAAGAAGACAGATGATTTGGAGGGATTGATGCATTGCCCAGAATGGTAAGCATATATTTGTAGCAAGGACATTAGGCGATGCACATTGTCTTCTGTGGCTTGACAAAAGAAGAGGGAATCATCAGCAAAGAGTAAATGAGTTAGTGATGGGGCCCGACGACATAATTTAAAACCTTGAAGTTGGTTTCTTTCATGCTGCCAATTAATATAACTTATGAGCCCCTGAGTGCATAACAGATAAAGATATGGGGAGATGGGATCCCCCTGTCGTATGCCTCTAGATGGAGTAATTTTGCCCACTGGTTTGCCATTTAAAAGAATGGAGTATCTCACAGTACTTAGACAACTAGTTATCAGTTGTCTCCATTTCACTGAAAATCCCATGTACTGCATAATCTTATCCAAGAAACCCCATTCCATCTTGTCAAAAGCCTTGCTAATATCCAATTTTAGTGCTAGGCTATCTGTTCTCACTGAGCTTGACCTCAAAGTGTGCATTACCTAGTGAGCGACAAGGATATTATCTGTTATCAACCTATTTGGAATAAAAGCATTTTGNTATCTGTTCTCACTGAGCTTGACCTCAAAGTGTGCATTACCTCGTGAGCGACAAGGATATTATCTGTTATCAACCTATTTGGAATAAAAGCATTTTAGGTTTCACTAATGATCATGTGTAGCCAAGGTTTTAACCGATTTGCCAACACCTTAGATAATATCTTATACGACACATTGCAAAGACTAATTGGGCGATAATCTGCCATGTTTTGAGGATTTTGGATCTTGGGGATCAGGCATATATGGGTAGAATTTATATGCGGAGACAATATGCCAGTATCAAGAAAGTGTTGGATAGAAGTGTGCAGACCTGATCCAATTGATTGCCAATGTTGCTGGTAGAAGCCAGGGTTCAGGTCATCAGGTCCAGGGGATTTATCTGGATTCATACTGAAGACAGCTCTTTTTATCTCTTCCAATGTAACTGGTTTGATGAGGTCTGTATTCATCTCTGCAGAAACAACTTGGTGAAGTCCATCAAAGACAGGTCCTTCTTGAACCGGATTAGTTGAGGCATAGAGATTTTGAAAGTAATCCACAACAACATTCGCGATTTTAGTGTCAGAGTTACACAATGTACCTTGGTTATCACGTAAGAACGATATGCGGTTGCGTATTCGACGTTCCTTCGTTTTGCTGTGGAAGAACCGGGTATTCTTATCTCCATCCTTCAGCCAAAGAATTCGACTTTTCGATCTCCAGTATTGCTCTTCTTCCCTGTAGACGCGCATCAATTCCTCCTTCAAATGAGTAATAGTATTGACATCAGGAGAAGGTTTATCATTCTCGACTCGTAGTCAATTTTTCAAATCCAAAATTTCTTTTTGGGGATTTGACTGCTGAGTTTTTATCCATTGCTTTAAAGCTCTAGTGCACCTTTGAACTGTTTTTTGGAAGGAGACCATGGTATGAGGCGTAGGATGGTTGGTAACTTCCTGGGCTATCAAATTCTTCACCTCCATATTATTTTTCCATCTGTTGTCATACCTAAAGAGTTTGTATAACATCCTGTTTCCGCCTTCCGTATTTATTAATAGTGGCCTGTGATCAGACCCTAACCAGTCTAGTAATCTGCCTTTAGCCCTAAGGAAGAGATCAAACCACGTTACAGTAGCCAACGCTCTGTCCAACCGTGAACGAACTGTGTAACTATGCCTCCGGCCTTGCCAAGTGAAAATTCCTCCCTCTGTTTGAATTTCTTTGAGGCCTAATTGATTACACATTTCATTGAAGCAATCCGACGACGATGTAGATCTAGNCCCCCCCCCCCCCCCCGTTCTTTCATATGTATTTCTAATTTCATTCAAGTCTCCTAGTAAAAGTCTCGGCATCTGAGTAGAGTGGTAGGAGGCTGCTAGATTTTTCCAAAGTGAAGCTCTGTGCTTCGGGTTAGAGTAGCCGTATACATAATTTGCAACAAACTTTGATGCAGATGATTGGACTTGAATCTCCATCTCGTGAAGGGATGAGTGGATAATCTGGATATCTACATTGTTCATCCATAGTAAAGCAAAGCCACCTTTAAGACCCTCCGAAGGAACAACAAAGTGGTGCTGGTAGTCTAAGACTTTACACAACTGTAGAACGGTATGAGCATCATTTTTCGTCTCTGTGAGGAGCGTTATATCGGGAGAGAAATTTTGCTTGATATCCCGTAGATGTCGAATTGTCAGAGGGTTCTTTAACCCCTGACAATTCCAGTGAAGGATAATCATAGCTCCTGAAAATTTGGAGTTGATTATGCTAATACGAGACTGGAGGAAGGGGTCGAGCGATGTCAATGGTTCAAAGTTTCTTTCTGAAACTGTCTGAATATTTGCTGGTGAAAATTTGGGGAAAAGAAAATTAATAGAGAGAAGGAAGTGAAGAAATCAGGAAGATCCAGTCTAGAAACTGGAAAGAACAAATCGATTCAATGATCGAAGGATTAAGAAACCCTAAAGGGTAGGGAGATCGAGATTCGCTCTCGAAGGTTCGGGGTACAAACATATACTAACTTTGATTAATATATTGAGCAGATTGAAAAAAAAATGGGAGAAAAGTAAGAAAGCGACAAAAGTGAGAATGGCCACTGTGACGTAGAGGAAAATGAGATGTTACCAAAAGAAGGTGAGCTTTCAAAATCACTTCCCCATTTTCATTTTTGTTTGTTTTTAAGAAAGTTTTCGACATTGGTTTTCGTTTTTTTTTTAATCTATATCCTTTTTGTCCTTTTGCAGTTAAAGTTTAAGTTAATACTTAGATCTAGTGAGTGTTGAAATTTTGAATATACAAATGGATGTAACTTACCGTTTTGGTATCTCAAACAAAATATAATTGAGTGTATTAGTGTGTTAGACACTTTATCTTCTTTTTAATATACTTTTGTATAGTTTGTTGCAAGTTGGGTTTTGGAGGTTTTTAAGTTTGAATTATCTTCATCAAATCATGTAACTCATTAATCATTTGCTAACAAAATGGTATGTCATTTTGTAAACGTTTGATTTTCTATTTGAGGTGGTGTGTTCAACTTGTAAGATAATGATGACTGTACAATTTAAGTTTTTTTTGTAAATTTTCCAGGTTCACCCGTATCTTGTTATATGTGAAGAATGAAAATGTGTGATGAATAGAGACGGAGATTTCGTCTACATTTTTGTAACTATGGTGAAGTTAAAACTTGCACAACGAAACAGGTTTCTGGAATGAAGCTTGAATTAGCTTAAACAAATGCAACTTAATAATCTACCAATCTAATGGTTTTTGGAGAACAATCACTGTATTTATTTAAAAATTTTCATTTGTTTTGCAGGTAGCTATGGAGAATGATGAAATGAACCAATCATCAACCACGAATATATAGCCATACATCATTGTTTTATGCAGCGTTCTAGTGGTTGATACATGTTGACCGCACATTTTAATTCCATTGAACTACAATTTTTGACAGTTTTTGTTGACCACTACCGATATCAAGTTAGAAAATCAACCACGCGGGATCAACCACATTGCATCCACGCGAGATCGACCACATGACATCAATTACATAGTATCATCGATCACAAAGACAAGTAATCATTGCAAAGTTTAAATTTTTTTTCGAATCCAAAATCTGTTTTAAAAAACAACAATAGAACTATTATGTAAATATTTAAAGAACATACTAATAAATATATATAATTTAACAAAATATTTTATGATTACAATAAAATCCGGATATAGTTCGGGTCCTAATCTATTAAGAATTAAACAACACAATATATTTATGGGATTTAGTATTTTAGCATATATTTTCCCAACTATAAAGATATTATTTTAAAAATACTAATATAAAAATATTAAGTAACTATTAAAATTCATTTAATATTATATATTTATTAAGTAACTATTACTTAATATGATTAATATTTTTTATTATTTAAAATTTGTTAAATGTATCGTATGTATTATTTAAAATTTATTAAATGTATTATATGTATATTTAAAATTAATTAATACATTTATATTTGTATTTATTTTATAAAAGTTAATACTTATATGTATTATTCCTTCAATTGTAAGTTTTGTAAACGCTGATTCACCTCCGTGAATTCAAATATTTTTTGAATGAAAATTTATCTTGCCAAAAAAAGTTTCACTTAAAAATTATATATTATAATATACAAAAAACATTAATTACTAACAAAAAACTATAAATAATGTGTAATCGATATAAGTAGATGAATAAAACAAAATGATATAAATTAAAGATTTATGAAAGTTAACCGACTATTCATTAAATATACTCTTATTTATAACACATATCTTATTTTGTCAACAACTTTATATTGTTAAAACACAGATTTCTTACAACAATATAAACTACAATAACAATACTTATTACACACTATACCACTAATCTCTAGTTATTTTCAAAACGTAACAACTTTTTCTTATAATTAATCTAACACTTTCACTTTACTAATTACTTGTAATATTTTAAGCTTAAAATTTTCTATATAAACTCTTAAAGGTTATCGCTCATTTCTATTTACAAATTATTTTTTACATTGTTCAAGAGAAACATGTTCTTCCTCAACAATGATACTTATATTGGCTGTGTGTGTTGTAGTTGTAAGATCTATGTTGGGGTCACACATGTATTAAGGTCATTACTTATTAAGTCAAATATTATGTGGTCACTTTTGTAATAAATTTAAGACAAATGTAAATGTTATGAAATAATTAATTGTGGGTAGCTTAAGAAATTTCTAGTTTAATGAATGATCGAACTAGTAAATGATTCTCTATAAATAGAGGGTTATGATCCCCAAATGAACCCTAGCCGAAAATAAATAAACTCTCTGCATCCCATCAAACCTAAAGTCACTAAGGATTTGATTTGGAAGATCTATTCCCTAATTTCATATCCACGAATCATGGATTCATCAGCTACGCTTCCTCTTACGTTTTAATCATCATAAACTAGTATGAATTATGGTTTATGGATTTGTGAAATTTCAACAATTGGTATGAGAGCCACCATATTTAGTTTCTGTATGATTATCGGGTTTTATCATATAATTTCAGATTTATTTATTTTTTTGAATAAATTCAGATTTATTGTTGTGAAAAATTGTAGATTATTGAATCTGATTCTCTATAAAGTTTATACTTGAAAAAGTATTTTGGAATATGTGGTTATGCATATTTATATATGAGTTTATGAATTGTTCTAGGTAAAACATGTTTTTAGATAAAAATCAATTCAAATCTGTTTTTAATCTGTGCTTTTTTCCTCTCCGATCGGCGGCTGAGGAAAAGAAAGTATAAGGGTTTTAAAGATTGACCTAATTTTCAGATCTTGGCCTTGTTTAAGTATTATTTTTTTCTAATCAAAAGAATGGTAATGGGGAGGTTGCATAGATCGCGATCCCACTCAGTTTTTGTGGTGCTCGTCTCAAATCAACACGTTAACTATTGCTACTTGGGTTTCGATCTCGGGTTTGGGGGCACGAAACCTCTACCTTCCCTTCCTGAACCAATTATGCCGTTGTAGATTCTTGCATAAAAAGCCTACAAACTTATTGATATATGTCTGAAGCAAGAATAAAAGAAATTTTAATAAATAAATAAATATATTCGATTGTAATATTTTCTCTCTCTCCTAAAAGCTCTCTAGATCTAGATCTGAAAAGTTTTCCGGCGAGTGCAAAGAGGAGGAGACTTCTCCTTTCCGGACTGACCACAACCCCTTGCACTGCGCGTCCGCTCGTCCGCCTGTGTTAGCCCTTCCGGCCCAAGGCTTCGAGTCTGTTTTGCCTCTGCTTGTGTTCCTCAAGGCTACGCCTCCTCTGGTCCCGACTCTTCCGCTGCGACCTCCGCCGGAGTTGTGGCGGGGCTTCGTTTCTCCCCTCGTTTGGTCGCTTGCTGCAAGGATTCTCCTCTCCCTCCTCTGCCTTCGGGAGTCATCTGCTCTGGTCAGCTCGGTGCTAGGCACGGCTCGACGGTTGGTGGTGGTCGGTCGAGCCTCGGCCGGAGCTCTCTCTCCCTCTACCGACGATGGCTCCTGCTTCAGGTAAGTCATTTCCTCTCTCTTTCATCTCATCCGGAGGGGTCCATTTCGTGGGATGGAGGAGGAGCAACGTCTTCAACAGTGGCGAGGGTGTCTCGGGTCTGGAGCCTCTAATCTGGCGCGGCTCGAGCTGCGGCGAAGGACGGCCGGGTCACTGTCTTTCGTTGCGGTGGTAGTTGCTCCGGTGGCGGCAGTCAGCGTCTGACGACGGCGGCGTGTTTACACTCTTTAGGGTTAGGGTTTTGCCTCCTTGGGTTAGGTCTAGTCTCTTTGGGCCTTGAGTCATGTTTGGCTTATAGGCTTTTAGGATTTAGGTTTAATTCTTTGCTTTTGGACCTTTGGGCCGTTTAGCTGTTTTTGGGTTTCGTTTAGTTTAAATTCAATATTTTTTGGTATTTTCTGTATCTTTGTGCATCTCTGTATTCTGTCAAAAAATCAAAATGGTATAAAAATTAACATTTTACAAAAAAAAAATTGATTGTATTTGTTTAATATCTAAAGTAAACTAATTTGAATCAATGTGTTGCCAAAGTAACATTTAAGGATATTTTTGAATGAAAATATTAAATGTTTATGCATGTATATTCATGTGAATATTAAATAAACCCAAATGAAGGTTTATATTTGGTCGAATTATATATATATATATATATATATATATATATATATATATATCTGTGATGGTAAATATGTGACACTTATCTAAACTGAAACATGTAAGTGATAAATCGACCCAATTGAATGTTTCTCGCTTATCATGAATTACTGCTAGTGTTTGATTATTACAACAAGAGTACTACTAGTAGTTAATATTATTTTCCAAAGACTTGATATTCACGTTAGATTTGTATCTTGGTTGGATGGTACAATTGTTAGACATTTGTTATTGATTTCTTTAGTTAGTGAGTTATAAATTTAAATTTTGTTTTCTATTTCAGCGAATACTGCTGCTTTAGCTATCAACTTAAGTTCAATTTCAATACTTACGGGCTCCAATTTTAAAGAATGAAAGTAACGTTAAATTTGTTCTAGGGTGTATCATGTATGTATCTTGACCTTGCGCTAAGGAGGGACCAACTTGTTTTTTCTATAAATACTAGCAGTGTTGAGGATAAGGTTGTTCATAAGAAGTGGGAGCAATCCAATCGCATAGGTCTAATGATCAAAGATCTCAAACAGTTCCTTTCCAAAATGGATTCATGCTTCGTAAGAAGCGATAAGGCGGAAATAAGCATGCTTATACATTTCTTTAGTACGACGAGGTAGCATGGCCAAGAAAACATAAGAGAGTACATTCTCGAAATGTCCAAACATTTTTTCAAAACTCAAGATATTTAAGACTGAGCTTCCGGCGAAAGAAATGATGAAACAAGAAATCAATTGAAATTCCGTTAAAACACACATAAAGAGCAATGGTCTCTTAATGAGTTCATTGTGTATTGTGTGCAAGAGGAAGAAATGATGAACCAAGAAAGGACTGAAAGTGCTCATATGGTTTACACCTCTAATGGTCAGGGCGAAAGAAAGAAACTTGAGGTCTCTAAGAGAGATGCTGCCAAAAGAAGCAGACTAAGGTTGAAAATACTTGTTTCTTTTGTAGGAAGGTTGGACACCTAAATAAGGAGTGCCAAAAGTACCACACTTGGCGTGGTAAGAAGGGTATGTTCCTTGCTATGGTTTGAGGTCAATTTAGTTAATGTACCTATAAACACTTGGTGGTTAGACTCCAATACTTCTACTAACATTTGTGTTTCACTGCAGGGTTGTTTGAGCTACCAAAAATAAACAGATGCTGAAAGATGCATTTTTGTAGCTAATGGTCTTCCGAAAGATGTGGAGGCAATCGCACATATTCGGATTTTTTTAGTTCAAGTCCTTTTCTGGATTTGAAAGAGACTAAAGTTGTACCGTCTTATAGATGGAATTTGGTTTCTGTTTCTCGTTTAGACAAATTTGGTTATTCTTGTTTAACTGAGAAAAGAGTTGCCACTTCGTCTTTAAATTCAATTCTTATTGGAACCGATAAACTTTTAAATTCAATGCTTATTGACACAATAAATTCAAAAGATAAAAGTTCAAATGTCGAATCAGGGGGTACAAAACGAAAATTTCAAGATGCAAATTCAAGAAAGCGTCTAGGTCAAATCTCTAGAAATAGAGTTGAGCGACTTTTGTCAGATGATATATTGAGTTATGTTGGCTTCACTAATTGTGATGTCTGTGTAGATTGCATTAAAGGAAAAAAATAAAATAAGAACTAGGGCATATAAAGCTACATAAGTCCTTGAGTTGATGCCTACAAGCATTTGTGGACCATTCCCTACTGATCTTGGAACGGTCAACAATACTTCATATCATTCACAGACGATTATTCTCAATATGCATACTTTTTTCTTATTCATGAAAAATCTGATTCTCTGGACGTGTTCAAGAAGTTTAAGGCTGAGGTTGAGAACCAACTTGACAGAAGGATAAGGTCTGTCAAATCTGGTCATGGAGGTGAATATTATGGTCGGTATGACGGTTCAGGTGAACAACGTCCAAGACCATTTGCCAGATACCTAGAGAAGTGAGGTACTATACCACAAGATACCACGTCTGGGTCTCCCAACATGAATGGTGCGTCTGGGTCTCCCAACATGAATGGTGCGTCTTAAAGAAAAAACCACACTCTTAAGGACATGGTAAGGAGTATGATTTGTCATACTACCTTGTCGGAATCACTCAGGGGAGAAGCACTAAAGACTATAACATATATTTATAATAGGGTACCAACTAAAGCAACTGCTAAAACATCTTATGAGCTTTGGACTAGTCGAAAACCTAATCTAAAGCATTTTCACATGTGAGGCTGTCCAGGTGAGGCTAGGCCTTATAAACCATTTGAAAAGTAATTGGACTCTAAAACTGTGAGCAGTTACTTTATTGGTTATTCATAACGATCTCTAGGCTATAATTTTTATGATCTCAATACAAAGAAATATTTTCGAGACAAGTACAACTACATTCTTTGAGAATGATGAATTTGGGGTAGGGGAGAAATAAAGTTAGAGATATTATCTTTGACGAAGAATCGGCTCTGGTGCCTATTTCAATTCGTATAGCTTCTTTTGACAAAGAAAATTTAGAATCTCAGGTTGATAATGAATTTCTTCCTCCAATTCAGGATGTCGATGATATCGAACATGAAAGTCAAATTCCAAATCCTCAAGATGTAGTGCAGCAAGATCAAGTTGCTTTGCATCGATTCACTAGAGTTAAGAGAAATGCTATTTCATATGATTATATAGTATTTCTAATGGAATATGAGGAAAATGAAAATCTTTTGGAAGATGATCCTATCATCATCCGACAGGCAATGAGTAGTTCCAATTTATATTTGTGGATCGAAGCAGAAAATGAAGAGGAGTTCCAAGGAAAGAAACATATTGGTTGTTAATGGCTATTTAAGACCAAGAGAGATTCAATTAGTAGTGTGGAAAGGTATAAAGCTTGTCTAGTACCTAAAGGATATACTCAGAAAAAGGGGTTGACTATAAAGAGTCGTTTTCTCTAATTCATCAAAAGACCATTTTAGGACAATTATGGCCATTCTTGCACATTACAATTTAGAGCTTCATCAAATTGATGTCAAAACAACATTTCTCAATGGAGACATCGATGAAACAATTTATATGGAGCACCCAAAAAACTGTCTCAGGTGATGCAAAAAAAATGGTATGTAAATTGTTGAAATCCATTTATGGGCTAAAACAAGTGTTTCGTCAATTGTATTACAAATTTCATAAGGTAGTAATCTCTTTTAGGTTTGAGGTGAATTTGGTTGAAAATTGTGTGTATCAAAATTTCAGTGAGAGCAAGTGTATCTTCTTGGTCTTATTTGTCGACGACATATTATTCACCACAAACGATATGAGCATGCTGGTTGAAACCATGAGAGTTTTCAAGGAAATTTTTGAAATGAAAGATCTTGGTGAGGCATCTTTTGTCTTAGTTGTCTAGTTTTTTAAATAATTGGATAGTTGTCTAGTAGTCTAGAGACATCAAACGATAAACAACCATAGTTGAAGTTGTATAAATAAAATAAAGATAAGTAGAGTCGTAGATAAATAAGTAAAATTCGTTCAAGATAAACATAAATATAATAGTTCAGATCCTAATATCAAATGCCATAGGATTGTCGGAGAATACAAGAACAAATTCCCGATACCAGAAACATACTTGACAGATGTCACGACTATTTGGACTATAGGCGATTTTGTGTTCTTTCCTCCAACCATACACAAACTTTAAAAACGACAGAGTATCTTCCCTTGTCCATGCGTCTTCAGTACAACCATCATTCACATAACTTGCTAATATATGACTCGCATCTCTTCCACATCTCCTTACAAGAGTATCACAAAGCTTCGTCCTATGTAGACCCACCTCTACAATCGTTGCCTACAATTGTTGCCCACAACGTCGGTTTCACTACCCTAGACAATATCTCGTAATCTTCTCTTTTTATTTCCCCACCTACACATATAAGAATCAACTCAAAAACATATTCTGCTTCAGGTATACCTTTATTGGCAGAGCGGGTTAATTGATCCAACCCTTCCTCTCGTCTCTGAACTCTTCTTGGGTCAAAGTAATTTAAAACTCTCATCTGATACAGTGCTTGCCCATTTCCCTTCATTCAAAGCGTATTCATAAATCGTTGAAATGTTTGTGCTTCTTCACGCGTTTTAAAATTTGCATAAAACGGGGCTTCTTCAAGTTCTTCAAGAGAACATTCCGACATAACTTTCTCAGATTTGAAGTTTCTATTTAACTTGGAACAAACCATCCCAAGGCTTATTGTATCATACAATGAAGCTCTCGCCACACGAACGGAGATATCCATGATAAGCGGGTCGGGAATATCCATGAGATTAGTTATTCTCATCATCACTCATAGATTAGACAATGTCGTAGAATGTTGACTAGTTTCTTCAAATATCTCTTCGTCTTCACTCTCTGTTAATGTTTTTACTCGAGTACTCCATTCATATTTATATTCGATAAAAAGGAGGTCATTTGGAACGTCGACAACGAAACGAGGATGGTTAAAACCGCAGTTGGTACAAATCCCTCGTACTACATCGCCTTGAGAGGTAAAAAACTTTCCGTAACTGAGGTGCCGGGCGGTCTTGAACAAGGTTACAAAATGTTGTATTCGTACAGGTTGGAGCAAGTGAATTATCGAACCACGACGAAAGTTGTATTTGATGCAGACAAGTACTTATTCATTGCTTTGCGTGCAAGTATCGAAGGAATTGGAAAGTCATCGTCGTGGATACAACATTTCTGAAGAATGGATATGGCGGACAACTTGTAATTGTCACGGCTCAGGATCCTAATAGTCACCATCACCCCCTTGCGTTTGGCGTGATTGATAGCAAGAATAACGATAGTTGGGAGTGGTTTTTAACCATCTTGAAAACCGTCATACCGGATGATCATGAATTGGTTTTTATGAGCAACAAACACAAAAAAATAAAAAAGCAGTATCTTATGTTTATCCCCTATCCAACCATGGTTACTGTATATGGCATTTGTCCCAAAACCTAAGAGGTCTAGTCCGAACCATGAACAATGAACTTGCCGCTAAATTCATCCAGTGCGCTCATGCTTATATCGTGGGTGAATTCACGAAAGAGTACACGAAATTAATTACTAGGTAGCCCGATGAAGTAAAAAACTATCTTGTGAGAGCGGACATCAGCAAGTGGGCGAGGTGCCATTTTCGAGGAGATAGGTATAACTTAGACACAAGCAATTCTTGTGAATCTCTAAATAACGTGTTTGGAAAGGCAAAGTACTACACACTCTTACCAATGATCAATACAATATTGGACGTTTTTTCTACATGGTTTAACAACCATAGCCAAGAACCCCGTTCTGCGCCACCTACGCAAACTGTGGTGCCTTTGTGGATAACATTATGCACAAGCGAATGCAAAACGCAACACGCATGTCGGTGAATGAGAACAACAACTATGCACTTGAGTACAATGTTGTCGACTTGGCTAGGATTAATTTTGTGGTGGATTTGGAAGAGAAAAGTTGCACGTGCAGGGGTTTGGATATAGACAAGTATCCCTGTGTCCATGCGTGTGCGGCAACATTATGTTTGATGAAAAGGCAGGTAGTAATGCAAAACCTTTCACCCTCTGACTTGTGCTCCGAATATTATTCGATCAAGATGTGGGAGTTCGTATATAAAAGAAGAATTTATCGTGTGCCGCATGAGAGTATGTGGGTGGTTCATGAGGAAGTAACACAATTGTATCCCTTACCGCTGGATCGTATAATAACAACAGGTCGTAATCAAGAAACACGACATCCATCTGCCGGGGGAGCCCGTCGAAAGAAGACTTACAGGTCTACCACGGGTTGGGATCCGTATTTTAATTGTTCTATGTAACAACTGTCTCTGTGGAACAACTGAATTACACAGAGGACAACTGAGGTTTAGGAAGTATTTGTATTGTACTCGTTTGTTAAAATAGGTCCAATCGGATTTAAAAGTTAAAATGTAATTTGTTAAAATAGACCCAATCTTAAGGATTAAAAAGTTAAAGAAAGCGAAACAATCAGATTTAAGAAACGGAGGATATCCTAACAATTGGGAATTCAAGAACGAATAAACCAGAACTCTACTAATCCCAATGCTACATACAAATACAATTCAAGTACAAGTACACTTAATTCAAAAAGAATTGACGTCGTTCCCGAAAAAGTGGGAGCTCTGTTTATTCAGCTCGTTTTCCCTTAGATTTTTTTTAAAAATCTCAAATAAAAATCCATTTTTAGGTTAATTAAAAAAACCTAATTTAAAAATAAATGATGATTACATCAAAGTTTGTTATGAATACGTGAATGATGGTGCTCGGTTAAGTCAAAGTTTGTATGAATACATGAATGATGATTGGGCATCAAAGTTTTTATGAAATATTGGATCTTGTTTTTGGTTTATCGTAGATAACCTTTGACGTTATATGAAACCCCATGCCATATTGTTGACTATAATGAAACCAAACCTTTGAATTATTTGATTTTACAATAATTTTAAGCCATATACATTATAACTTATGATTAAATTACTATAATCATGTGAATAACTGCAAACTAATAGATTATAAGTAGGTTCAACCATAGATTTCTTAAAATGGTCAAAAGACAACTGTTAAGGATCTCGAACTACTCATTTCCTAGGGACAACTCTGTTAAGTTTTTTTTTATTTTTTCCAAATTTTAACGTTTCCGTCGACGGGTAGTTTCATATTTTTCAATTTTGATTATTTCAAATTTTCACTTCCTTCCTATTTTCTCTTTGTTCATTTGGTCGAGATTCCATTTTTATTCCTTTATTCCCATAGAGAGATAGAGAGAGAGTTCAGAGAGAGAGAGAAAAAAGAGAGATAGACAATAGAGAGCTCGATAGAGAAAGTTAGAGAGCGAGAGACGGGAAGATTCAGTCATCTTACAAGCGATTCGTCGGAACCACCTCCTGATCTAGCATTCATTGAAGAATTGGAATACAGACAGCGTTTGCAATTTTACTGTGGTGGTCCGTTGGAGAAGAAGGTAGCCTACACCGATCTAGTGAATCCGTGGAGAGTGTACTTCACTTGCAAGTCACGTGAGGTGAGGATTTTGGCGTGTGGTTGGTGTCTTCGGTCCTAAGTTTGTACTAAAATAAAGTGTTGAATTGTGTAGAATGGTGGTACACATCATACTGTTAAGTGGTGGGATGATGCTGCCCAAGAAGAAATCCGGATCATGAACGAAAAAATCGACCAAATCAATGACCTTAAAAAGGAAAACACGAAGTCAAAAGATGAAATGGAGCGGCTCAACTGTAAACAGGTGTATCTCGATGAAACCATGACAAAGGTATTGGTGAGGAACAAGATGAATGTGGAAACGATGTTATTGTGGGTTGCAATCCCTGCAATTGTCGTTTTCTTGTTATGGTAATTACGAAATTTTTGTAGTTCTAAGTTGTCTAGTTGTCATGTGGTACAGTTGTCCTAAGTTGTCTAGTTGTAATGTGGTACAATGATCCGTCAATTTCGCAGTTTTACATATTAACTTAATAACCGAGCGAACCCAAAAAAATTAATTTGAACCAGTATAAATTCGATTAATTCGCATTAACCCGACTGAAACCAAGCTCATGATACGAGTCCGAATTAATCTACTTTTTTACGACTTTCGAGAAGACGTTTAATTGTCCCAATTTATTTTCCTTTAATCATTAATCCCTCATTTATTAAACTTCCTTTACACGTTTCTCTCTCTTAAACTTGAGCCTCAACTACTTTCTTTTAATTGTCGCATTTAAAACGAAAACAGACGGAAAAATATAAATCAGTTGAAGATAGTCTACTGGTCTAGTTGTCTAGTTTGCATAGTTGTCTAGTTGTCTAGTAGTCTAGTTTTCTAAATAACTGGATAGTTGTCTAGTAGTCTAGAGACATCAAACGATAAACAACCAGAGTTGAAGTTGTATAAACAAAATAAAGATAAGTAGATTCGTAGATAAATAAGTAGAATTCGTTCAACATAAACATTAAGATAATAGTTCAGATCCTAATATCAAATGCCCCTAGGATTGTCGGAGAAGAGAAGAACAACTTTCCGGTACCAGAAACATACTTGACAGATGTCACGACTATTTGGATCTTCGGCGATTTCGATTTCTTTCCCCCAACCATACCCAAACTTTTAAAACCACATAGTATCTTCCCTTAACCGTCATTCACATAACTTGTTAATATCTTACTCGCCTCTCTTCCACATCTCTTTACAAGAGTATCACAGAGCTTTGTCCTCAGTAGAACCACCTCTACAATCGTTGCCCACAACGTCGGTTTCACTAGCCTAGCCAATATCTCGTAACCTTCTCTTTTTCTTTCCCCACCTACACAGATAAAAATCAGCCCAATCACATATTCTGCTTCAGGTATACCTTTATTGGCAGAGCGGGCTATTGATCCAACCCTTCCTCTCGTTTTTGAACTCTTCTTGGGTCAAACTAATTGATAACTCTCATCCGGTACAGTACTTGCCCATTTCCCTTCATGCAAAGTGTATTCATAAATCGGTGAAATGTTTGTGCTTCTTCATGCGTTTTAAAATTTGCATAAAACGGGGTTTATTCAAGTTCTTCAAGAGAACATTTCGATATAACTTTCTCAGATTTGAAGTTTCTATTTAACTTGGAACAAACCATCCCACAACTTATTGTATCATACAATGAAGCTCTTGCCACACAAACGAAGATATTTATAAGCGGGTTGGGTATATATCCATGAGATTAGTTCTTCTCGCCATCACTCCGAGATTTAACATTGTCGCAGAATGTTGACTAGTTTCTTCAAATATCTCTTTGTCTTCACTCTCTCTCTTAATGTTTTTACTCGAGTACTCCATTCATATTTATATTTGAACAAAAGGAGGGCATTTGGAACGTCGTCAACAAAACGAGGTCAAAGGGAAAATTTATTTAAATGAAAATCTAGTAGTCTAGTTGTTTAAGTTTCCATGCATAACGTAAGTTCAATCCAAACATACTTGAGCATCGAATATACTCATAACATGAGTTCCAAACAAAAGTTCAAAACATAACATTCAAAACAAGTTCATTCCATATTATTTCCGCTTTAGACTCCTTTTTAGGTCTCCTTCTTCCCCTCTTCTTTACTTGAGGGGGATTCTACTACGACATGTGATCAACTCCCTCCGTCATTTCATTAATGGCTCCCTTTGACATGTGATCAACTCCGTCCGGGGATGCTACACTAAACTACTGAAATCGAGGCCTCTGGATGTTCCCCCCACTGTACGATACAATTGCCATACGCCCCTCTCTCACGAACCTCTCACCGTCCTGAAATCTGACGTCATGATCTTCGAGCTTCTTGAACACGGTCTCGAACTTCCCATCGACCTTCTCACTCAATGCAGCTACATCTTTAACGACCACACCCAACATATTCACAAGTCCTGAAAGCATGACACTACAACAATCATCTCCTCCTGCATTATAACCTCCTCCTGCATGACTAGAAGAGGCAACTCCAACATATACATTCTCCGTTATGCCTCGGGCCGACAAATCTTTGTCGTACAGGTCTCTCCACCATATCTTTTCACCCCTAACAACGAGATGCTCACCCATCCACGTACCATACCATCGGTAGTATGTTCAACTCCATCAGAATCCATGATGCTCCCCATAAGCTCTCTCTCGTACACATCAGGCTCTAGAATACTGATGATATCATCCAGTTACAAACAAATATAAGTACACAATAATAAGAGTACTTACATTAAAACATTTTACCTTGGTTGATCCAAGTTCCAAGTTGATGTCGTCCAGTGGATATCTTTTCATGTTGGTCTTTGATATGTTGTGTTTTTTACCGTTTTTAGGATAAATTTTCATTCGTTTTTAATCGGGTTTAGCTTGCATGTAGAGTCTTTTAGGTCCATTTGCATTGCATAATCATGTTTCAGGTGTGGAGCGGAGCATTGAATAAAAACAGGTGCAAAACACGTTAATCTGACGGCAATTGAAATCCAGACACAGTCCCGGCCAAGACAGTCCCGGGCAGATACCCAGACCAGGGCTGTCTCTCAAATCCTACCAGGAGCATGTGTCCCGCGGAGGGTCCCGACCTGCACAGCCCGGAACATATCTTACGGCTCAAATTTCCTATTTCGTCCCGGGCAAGCATCCCAGTCAAACCCCGACCGGGATAATATGTTAATCTGACGGCAATCGAATTTCAGGCACGATCCCGGGCAAGGATCCCAGTCTAGCCAGCCCGGGATGAATCTCACGGCAAATTTTCTTGCAACAGTCTCGGGTTGGGAATCAAAACAGTCCCGGGTTGCCTAACCCGGGATGACCCCCTGCAGAGGTTTTTCTATAAATAGCAAAAACCCTTATTTTTAGAACTCTCTTTTTTTATCTTCCTCTCTTCTCTTTCCTTCTTTTCTCTTTAGTTTTTCTTTAGTTTTTATTCAAGTA
>OVAU01000304.1:0-22860 GCA_900406315.1 Biscutella laevigata subsp. laevigata | reverse complement strand
AGACCGATTGGGTAACCCAAAACCCGAATGGGCGCCCGAACTCCCAGGCCTAGTATCTAGCTACATGGTTTGGGTTTATCCACCATTAGATTCTTCATTCCTTTTGTTTTTTAAACCTCTGTTTTACTCTGCTTCCATCTGCTATATGTGGCATTGGCTCCCAACTTTTGTTTTCTCCATTGTGATTTTAATATATTTAAGTTAAAAAAAAAAAAACGCGAAGAATCTCAAGCAATTGCTTCTAGCATGAATATCGGAAGAATATCTAAACCATTAGATGCACCACAAGTCCAATCCAACAAAGGGATAAAAATCTTCAAATATTCTAATCATGGATTCAAATTTCTAGTTACACGTCTTAGCTTACACCTAGAACAACCGAACAATAGTGGATAACCAAACGAATATAAAAGAGCCCTCATGAAAAAGTCATAACCCCAAACCAGCCAAAACCAAAAGGCGAATCTAGTGAAAGAGCAAACGAGCTACACCAAATCCGATAAACTAGTGAAAAACCGTTGATGATTATCAGGCCAAAAAAATGAAAGCCTAGAACATAGCTACTTCCACACTGAACTTATAACCTTTTTTTATTCAGAACCAAAACCAAGATCCTCAAAGCGAAAACACATGACAACAACACATTCACAACGTAGAAACCGCTAATAAAAAAGGAGAGATCGAATCTTAAACTTCGTTGGCTAGGGTTTGGACAAGGGAGAGACAAGACCATTTCCCCCAAATTTACCCAGAAATCTAACCCCAACAAAAATGATAATTTAGTTCTTGGGCTATGAGCTGACTAATAAAAGTGACAAAATAATCGATTTAATAACTATCTCAGTCTTAGATACCGTACAATTAGCAAAACTCGAAGATGAAAGATGGAGGTTAGCTAATCAAAAGGAAATCAATGAAGAGATGGAAGATGATGAAGTCCACGATCAAAACACTAGCCTACCCACCTTAGCCCCCCAAAGGTCAATTTGTCAAGTCGTTGCCTCTTGAATCGATCATGGGCAAATTTGTGGTCTTGGGTGGTGGCTAATGGATAACGGGGGAACACTTAGTGAGGGAGCGAAAGCCTGTCGGCAAAGTCTTTCCGCTCTTCATGCAGAGCTGGACGCCTTGATTTGGGCCATGGATTGTCTCAGAGAACGAAGAACTTCCCTTATTACCTTCGAGACGAATTGTGCGGATTTGATTAGAATGCTTCATGAGCACGACAATTGACCAACCTTCAAAACCGAGTTGGAACTTTTTTCTATTCAATGAATTCTTCGGGACCAAAATGTCTATGCCGATGTCCTCGCTAAAGAGGCACAAACACGTGAGTTACCTCTTTCCTATGTAAATCATAACGCTTCGGTTGAGAAAAATCTCACGATTGCCTCAACCAACCATCTTTAATTTTTTATTGGGTTTTGTTGGAAAAAAATATCGTTCTAATAACTTTTTTCGTTAAAACAAATACCTTTCCAAAGTATCTTTTCGCTATTACTCATAGACCAATAGATTCAACTTTATAACTAAAATAAAATTACGATTTAGTTCGTGTGATACCATAGAACCAGTCTGCATAGATCATTACTGTGTGTCAGATGTGAAAATAAACGAAGCTTCACATGTACACTCTTTACAAGTTTGTGTACTTTGTAGCCACAAGAAGAAATACAATTTTATTAAAAAAATATTATAATCTACCATGAGTCTGACATGATTCTTGTACTTGAAAAGTCAACACGATTACTCTCTATTGCGACGAGAATTCTATGTTTAAGAATATTCTAATAATCAAAGTTTTCAATTTAATCGAATTTTTAATAGCACTAAAAGCAAAGTTTGAATAAAAAATTAAATAAAAATAGAAGTGTTGAAGAGAGATAGTGTATAAACTATAGGGACGAAAAGAAAAAAAAAAACAAAAGTTCTATATAATAACGTATATTTTTGTTCTTTTTGCCACAATATCATAACAGAAAATTCAGAGATTTAAAAGAAAATAAAGAATATCCTACTTTAGCTACAAAGTGTAACAAAATTTGATTTTGTCAACAATTTTTTAATAACTTTTTAAAAGAAAAAATATAAAGTGAAGGTTTTGTGTTAAAATGGCTAAAGAGAAAAAAAGAAACCCTGCGTTATCAAAGTGGCAGTCTTCCTCCGGTGGGGTTTGAGATTTGTCTTCTTTCTTCCACTTGATTTCGTGAGCGTGCTCTGCAAGGATACTTGTCTACATCATTCCACTCTCCTATAAATACTCTCTTCGTTTAATACTTACGACCAATCAAGATCCTCAAATCATTTGGAAAACAGAGAGAGAGAGAGAGAGAGAGAGAGAGAGAAGAGCTGAGTCAATGAACTTTCTGGGTTCCACGAAAGATAACGGTATGTTAGCAATGTTGTTCTCTCAAGATCCTAGTTCTTTTCTTCTGGAACCTCTTTTCCTTAGATGGATCTTTAGTTTCTTACACGCGGTTTTGTTGATAGTTCTGTTTAGCTCATGGGTGCGTAAGAAAATTAGAGTTGATAATGGTTTTGGTGCTACGGAGAGTTTAGATGATCGGAGGGATTGTACGTCTAAGTCGGCTATGGTTTGTAGTTTAGTCCTCTCTCTGCTCAATCTCCTGTTGATGTCGTTGAGTGGTTTCTATTGGTACGAGAGTGGTTGGTTAGATAGTGATCTGTTAGTTTCTCTCGTTGGGTTCCTATTGGGAATGGTTTCTTGGGGGTCTTTGTCGATTTTCTTGAATCGGTCAGGTGATTATAAGCAGAAGTATCCATTTTTGCTTAGGCTTTGGTTGGTTTTATATCTCGCGGTTTCGTGTTATTCTCTTGTGGTAGACTTTGTTATGTACAAGAGACACGAAACAGTACCTGTTCATCTTCTAGTGTACGATATCGTTGCTTTCAGTGCTGCTTTGTTTCTCGGTTATGTGGCGTTCTTCAAGAAAGCTAGAAGCAACATCAATGGAGTTTTGGAAGAGCCTCTATTGAACGGTGTGAATAAAACCAATGGGAGTGAAGAGGCTACTACTCCTTACTCTAGAGCTGGCATTCTCAGTCTTCTGACTTTCTCATGGATGGGTTCATTAATAAGCCTTGGAAATACGAAAGCCCTTGATCTTGAAGATGTTCCGCAGCTTCATGATAGTGACAGTGTAGTCGGGCTAGCTCCTAAGTTTAAGAGTATGCTTGAATCTTCAGATGAGACTGAGAGAAGTGGCGTTACAACGTTCAAGCTTATAAAAGCGTTATACTTTTCATCTCAGAGGGAGATTCTTGTGACGGCATTCTTTGCTTTCATCTACACGGTTGCATCATATGTTGGGCCTGCACTCATTGATACATTCGTTCAATATCTCAATGGACGTAGACTGTACAACCACGAGGGGTATGTGCTAGTCATTACTTTCTTCCTTGCTAAGCTTGTGGAGTGTCTTTCGCAGAGACATTGGTTCTTTAGGCTACAGAAGGTTGGTATTAGGATGAGATCCACCTTGGTTGCAATGATATACGAAAAGGGTCTAACTCTTTCATGCCATTCGAAGCAAGGACGCACAAGTGGTGAGATTATAAATTTCATGACTGTGGATGCTGAGAGGATTGGTAATTTCAGCTGGTACATGCATGATCCATGGATGGTTTTAATACAAGTTGGTCTAGCTCTCTGGATCTTGTATAGAAATCTTGGGCTAGCATCACTAGCAGCTTTAGTTTCTACCATTGTAGTTATGCTTATGAATGTTCCATTCGGGAAAATGCAAGAGAGGTTTCAAGAGAAGTTAATGGAAGCTAAGGATAACCGGATGAAATCAACATCTGAGATTTTGAGAAACATGAGGATTCTCAAACTTCAGGGGTGGGAGATGAAGTTTCTCTCCAAGATTTTCGATCTTAGGAAATCTGAGGAAGGATGGTTGAAGAAGTATGTGTATAATTCGGCTGTTATAAGCTTTGTTTTCTGGGGAGCTCCTCTTCTGGTGTCAGTCTCCACTTTCGGCGCTTGCATACTTCTTGGGATTCCTCTTGAATCAGGAAAGATACTCTCCGCGCTTGCGACCTTCAGGATTCTACAAGAGCCAATTTACAATCTTCCAGACACTATCTCCATGGTTGTGCAAACAAAAGTCTCTCTTGATAGAATTGCATCGTATCTTTGTCTGGACAATTTACAGCCTGACATAGTGGAGTTGCTTCCTAAGGGAAGTTCAGACATAGCGGTGGAAGTAACCAACAGCACTTTATCTTGGGATGTCTCAGCCTCTAGTCCGACTCTAAAAGATATAAATTTCAAGGTCTCTCCTGGGAAGAAGGTTGCAGTTTGTGGTACTGTAGGCTCTGGGAAATCGAGCTTACTTTCAGCTATACTAGGAGAAGTACCAAAGATATCTGGAAATCTCAAGGTTTGTGGGTCAAAGGCGTACGTTGCACAATCTCCTTGGATTCAGAGCGGTAAAATTGAGGACAACATCTTGTTTGGTCAACCTATGGAAAGAGAACGATATGAAAAGGTGCTTGAAGCTTGTTCTTTGAACAAGGATCTGGAGATACTTTCATTTGGTGATCAGACTGTTATCGGAGAACGCGGCATCAATTTGAGTGGTGGACAAAAGCAAAGGATACAGATTGCACGCGCTCTTTATCAAGATGCAGATATCTATCTGTTTGATGATCCTTTTAGTGCTGTTGATGCTCACACAGGTTCACATCTCTTTAAGGTACAATCTTCTGCCTTAGCCATTATTGTGATATATCCTCTGTTAACAAACTGAGTTTCATTCTCACGCTTCTTTCAGGAAGTTTTACTGGGTCTTTTGTCTTCAAAATCGGTTATATTTGTAACCCATCAAGTTGAGTTCTTACCTGCTGCTGATCTTATACTGGTATGTGAATAATTTATCTTCTGTAATCTTTTTCATATTGTGTCACTGAGGATGATTGAAATCATCTGTCTTGTGCCACAGGTCATGAAAGATGGAAGGATCAGCCAAGCTGGAAAATACAATGATATCCTCAACTCTGGAACAGATTTCATGGAGCTGATAGGTGCACATCAGGAGGCTCTGGCAGTAGTTGGTTCGGTTGATGGTAGTTCCGTTTCTAATAAACTAGCTCCAGGCGAAGAAAATGGTGCTGTGAGAGATGCTATTGGTGTAGATGCGAAACAAGAAAGTCAAGATCAGAAGAACGATAAAGTAGACTCCGAGGAGTCCCAAAGACAACTTGTTCAAGATGAAGAGAGGGAGAAAGGTAGTGTCGCGTTGGAAGTATACTGGAAATATATCACACTAGCGTACGGAGGAGCTCTTGTACCTTTCATAGTGTTGGCGCAAGTTCTCTTTCAGATTTTACAGATTGGAAGCAACTACTGGATGGCTTGGGCTACTCCTGTTTCACAGGATGTGCAAGCTCCTGTTGAAGTTTCCACGTTGATGATTGTGTATGTTGCTTTGGCCTTCGGAAGTTCCCTCTGCATTCTTGTGAGAGCCACACTTCTTGTCACCGCTGGTTACAAGACTGCCACTGAACTATTTCATAGAATGCATCACTGCATTTTCCGTTCTCCTATGTCTTTCTTTGATTCTACTCCAAGTGGAAGGATCATGAATAGAGTACGTCACTGACCTCTATAGTCATTTCAATATTTCCATTTCTATCTATTTTTTGATTGACGAGATTATCTTCTCTCCTCTACAGGCCTCGACCGACCAATCTGCAGTCGATTTGGACATACCGTATCAGTTTGGATCAGTTGCTATCACAGTCATTCAACTTATTGGAATCATTGGAGTTATGTCTCAGGTTTCTTGGCTTGTTTTTCTTGTCTTCATCCCTGTGGTTGCTGCCTCCATATGGTATCAGGTACTATCCAATAACTTTACAGACTAGTCCTTTGTAAGAGTTGTTGATGAAGTATTGACAAAAAGCTTTCTACTTTGCAGCGATATTACATAGCCGCAGCACGAGAACTTTCACGGTTAGTTGGAGTATGCAAAGCTCCACTAATTCAGCATTTTGCTGAAACGATTTCAGGAGCGACAACCATCAGAAGTTTCAGTCAAGAATCTAGATTCCGTTGTGACAACATGAGGCTAAGTGACGGCTACTCTCGGCCCAAATTCTATACAGCTGGAGCAATGGAATGGCTTTGCTTTCGACTTGATATGTTATCTTCACTTACATTTGCCTTTTCACTGGTTTTCTTGATCTCCATACCTACTGGAGTGATTAGTCCAAGCCTTGCTGGATTAGCCGTGACTTATGGCCTAAGTTTGAATACTCTGCAAGCTTGGTTGATCTGGACTCTCTGTAATCTTGAGAACAAAATCATATCGGTAGAGAGAATTCTTCAGTATGCTAGTGTTCCTAGTGAACCACCTCTTGTGATAGAAACAAACCGACCTGAGCAATCATGGCCTTCACGTGGAGAAGTTGAAATCCGTGATCTCCAGGTATCTATCTATAGCATCTTAAGTCCTCCATTTGTTTACATTCCGGTTCTTAACCACTTGAGAATTCCTTTACGCATTTTTAGGTTCGATACGCTCCACATATGCCTCTAGTGTTGAGAGGCATAACATGCACTTTCAAAGGAGGTTTAAGAACAGGCATTGTTGGAAGAACAGGAAGCGGGAAATCGACTTTGATACAAACTCTTTTCCGCATTGTAGAGCCTTGCGCAGGAGAAATCAGGATAGATGGAGTGAATATATTGACCATTGGGTTACATGACTTGCGTTTAAGACTAAGCATTATACCTCAAGATCCAACCATGTTCGAAGGAACTGTGAGAAGTAACTTGGACCCTCTTGAAGAATACACAGATGATCAAATCTGGGAGGTAAGTCGGTTTAATATCCGAGAGCCGCACAGTCTTCTTTCTATAGTCTTGGCTAATGATTCTGTTGTTTTTAGGCTCTTGACAAGTGTCAACTAGGAGACGAGGTGAGGAAAAAAGAGCAAAAGCTTGACTCATCTGTGAGCGAGAATGGAGAAAATTGGAGTATGGGTCAGAGACAACTGGTTTGTCTCGGGAGAGTTCTTCTGAAGAAAAGCAAAATCTTGGTGCTTGATGAAGCCACTGCTTCTGTTGACACTGCAACTGATAATCTTATCCAGAAAACATTACGAGAACACTTCTCAGATTGTACAGTAATAACCATTGCACACAGAATATCTTCAGTTATCGACAGCGACATGGTTCTGCTTCTAAGCAATGGTATGTCTGAAACTTTAAATCATTCGATAGAAAGTGTGTAGATGAACTGAAATCGTTTTGTTTTGATATCTCTGCAGGGATCATTGAAGAGTATGATACGCCTGTTAGATTGCTGGAGGACAAGTCTTCATCTTTTGCTAAACTTGTGGCTGAGTACACTGCAAGATCAAGTTCCAGTCTCGATTGAAGCCGAAAACGGCCATTTTTCTTAGTGATAACGATGAAAAAAAACCCGTAGGAAGCATGGGTTCTGACTTCTGAGTCTGAATCTTAGTTTGTTTAAAGTTTTTGTTCTTAGTAATACCTTGTAATGTTTAAACAAAAAAAAACTGATGCTTCTGCATCGACATTTCAGTCAGATTAATGCAATAAAAGATGTTCAGATTCAGAACATTTCTTCATTGATTTGATAAATTGCAAACCGTAAAACTGAGGCAACTTCTTTAAAGAGCAAACAGGGTCAAGTTAATCAAACCAAAAGGACGGTCTATTAACTAACCGGGCCGGTTTAGCGAGCCTTCTTTGGGTGGTTGTTTGGTAGGTGAGATTCAGAGGAACGATAGGGCTATTAGTGTCATTTAACCATCTCTGCCACTTGCTCACGCGACTTTGGTCTGAACAAAAAAAAAATCGGTGGAGGAAAGGCGCAGCCTTTGTCTCCGCAACATTACCAGTCCAAATACGCATTCGGCTTTTCGCGCTGCGGGAGGGGTTTCCCCTTTTCAGCTATGAACCTTACTTCTCTGTTTCAAACTCTCCATTTTGTATTGATCAAACAGATAACTATCCTTTTAGTTTACCAATTTTTCACGCTTCGGAGCATTTGAGAAGATTGGTTGAATAAGGAGGAGCTGTCTTATCCTTCTACATACTTTAGCTCTCCCACGAGTTACGTACGGGAGGAATATTTAGCGAGCTTTCTTGGGGATTCTGTTTTCTTTCTTTTGTTATATCTAGGGTTTAGATTCTAATGACGGGAATGGCACTTGAGTTATCTGTTTTGGGTCGATCTTTTATGAGCACAAGAACCTCAAATTTGAAGAGATTCAGTCAAAAATCGAAGCTTTCAGGAAGACTTCTCCCGAGAACTGAGCTGCACTGCCCTGTGGCGTTGCATTCTTCTAAAAACTCCAATTTGAGTTTTAGATTCGAACGAAGATGTGAATTTAGCTACAGAAATGGTTTTACGCTGTTTGGCTCGAGTCAGTGTCACGAGGGTAGTAGTCAACAAAATTCCGATTCTGGAGAAAAAGAGCTGGAGTCGATTAAGGTTTTGCTGAAACGTGGAATTGTAATAGGAGCAGTAGCGTGTGGAGTTTTCTTATATGGATGCCAAAAGGTGTTAGCTTCGGCAGGTGTGGTGGAAGCAGGCTATGAGGTTTTTGGTCAGAGTGTAGTGTTGTTTAAGAATGCTTTGCCAAAAATTTACCAGGTTCTTACGGTTCTTAGAGAGCAAGGTCTAATATTGGCTGCGCTTCTTAGCCTCTCAGCATTCTTCTCTATGGCAGAGACGTCCATTACTACTCTGTGGCCGTGGAAGGTAAAATCAGAGAAATCCTTTTGGTGTGGTTTAGTTATGCCAATGCTGAAAAACTGGGGAACACAAACTTGATTGTGGAACAACGAGATCTGTTCGTACGAATGTATTGTTAAAGTTACAAAATCTGAAATTTGCATACAATTATGATATGTTATTCCTGGTTGTTTTCTAGTATTCTGTTTTTGTTTGTTCTGATTGGTTTTGAAGTATTGTTGTTTTATGTGCGGTTAATCTCAGGTGCGTGAGTTGGCTGAGAAAGAGCCAGAGAATGGTGTATTCAGAATGCTCAGGAGTGATGTTACCAGATTCTTGACGACTATACTTATTGGAACAACGTACTGCTTTTCTTCCTAGATGCGATTTTTCTTTAGAGGATTGCTTTAAATTTTGTCTCTTATCTTAGGTCTTGTGATTGGTCTTAGTGTTGTGAATATTGCGGCAACTGCCCTGGTCACTGAAGCAGCAACAGCTATATTTGGGGAAGCTGGTGTTAGTGCAGCCACTGGATTGATGACAGTACGTATATTTCATAATACTTTGCCAGATCTGTAAAGTTGTTAAATCCTTTAGTTTGGTTTAGTACAATGCCTCTTCTGTTTATGTGCGGATATTGTTTTATCAGTATTATTGCTTCTGATAAAGTTTCATTCTTGAATGACTATAGGTGGCTATATTACTCCTCACTGAGATTACTCCAAAAAGTGTTGCTGTCCACAATGCTCAAGAAGTTGCTAGGATTGTGGTAAGTTTGAACTAATTGGTATTGGTTCGATCTAATCAAAATGATGTGGATCTCCATTGGTTTTGCTCATTATGACTTTTCTGATACGAAATAGCTTAACTGTTCAAATTTCTCATCTCTGGATAATAAAAGGAATACATAACTTATGTTGTATGACTGTGCATCTAGGTCAGGCCAGTGGCGTGGCTTTCCTTAATCTTATATCCTGTCGGAAGAATTGTTACATATCTGTCAATGGGAATACTGAAAATTCTTGGGTTGAAAGGACGGAGGTATGCATCAGCCTAGACTTGTCTTAATGTCTTTTATAGGTTTTAACATGCTAAATAAATATATTGATTCCATTTGCTAAATTGTCATGTCATTTTTCTTGTTAAAACTTAGCAGATCCTAGATATAATCTCTTGGCTTTTTTGTTTGTCAGCGAACCATATGTTACTGAAGATGAGTTAAAACTGATGCTACGAGGTGCAGAATTAAGTGGTGCCATTGAAGAAGAAGAGCAGGTATGAGATTTGTAATATATTATTAGTTTCTGTACCGCCTATGTTTATTCCATTGGTTACACTGCAGGATATGATTGAAAATGTGCTGGAGATTAAGGACACCCATGTCCGAGAGGTGATGACTCCTCTTGTTGATGTAGTTGCAATTGATGCCAGTGGCAGTCTAGTCGATTTCCATAGTATGTGGGTCACCCATCAGTACTCAAGGTACATAAGTTTCCAAATCCTTTTTTTTTCTGAAACCTTTTACCCTTGGGATTATTCACCACGCTCAAATGTTTTCTTCTCAGGGTTCCTGTTTTTGAGCAGCGTATAGATAACATCGTCGGAATAGCATATGCTATGGATCTCCTAGATTATGTTCCAAAGGTGATGCGGTGTCCCTTTCTGTTTCTTGCTTCCAGTATTTCTTAGGGTTTCTTTCGGTTAATCATGTGGTATAGAGTGAAATGTTTGTGTTTGATTTTTGCAGGGTGATCTGCTAGAAAGTACTTCTGTGGGGGATATGGCACATAAACCTGCATACTTCGTCCCCGGTAATCATCAATGTGTTAGCTTTTGGATTTGATACCCAGCCCCCTAGGCATTTGATGGCTTCAAATTTTCTCCATTCTTGTTAAATTATATTGTTATTACACCAACATTAAACACTAGTTATTCACAGTGAAGAAAATCTAATGATATATGTTAATTTGCAGATTCAATGTCTGTTTGGAATCTTCTTAGAGAATTTCGCATAAGAAAGGTTCACATGGCAGTTGTCCTTAACGAATATGGTGGAACCATTGGAGTATGTGCTGCTCTTCTTTTATGCTCTTCTCTCTCTTCACTATTAGTTAATCTCTCCTCTCTTAATTGTTTCTGCAGATAGTAACTCTGGAAGATGTGGTGGAAGAGATAGTTGGTGAAATATTTGATGAAAATGATTCAAAAGTAAATATTCTATACAAAAGTATCAACTCTTTTCGAAAATCGTTCTAGACCTGCTGATATGATTAACCTATCTTACATGATTGATTTCCCCATTTTAAGGGGTCTATGAATATTCCATTTGTTAATTTGTGAACTCCATGATTTTGGCTAATAGGAGGAGATTCAGAAGAAAACAGGGTATATTGTGATGAGAGATGAGGGGATATATGATGTTGATGCTAATACATCGATTGACCAGCTATCAGAAGAATTGAATATGAAGATGCCAGAGGTAATGCAAATTTTAGCAGTGGCTTTGATACCTTTTCAGTGCGTCCTCAAGAGCATTCCTCAGGGTTATCTTTTAACTTTGAAAACGTATTACATCTTTAAGGTTACTTGTAGGCAGATTAGCTTTTATTTAAGCCTGCGAAACATGTTATGTTGCTGGTGACACAACTTTTTAAAAGTTAAAAACCCCACAATTTTGTTCATTTGCGGAGCAGGGCATACAGTACGAGACAGTGTCAGGCTTTGTGTGCGAGGCCTTTGGGTATATCCCAAAAACTGGTGAAAGTGTAAAGGTTGTTCTTGAAAAGGAGAACTGGGAAGAGGATGGTGAAGAAGAGGAAGGGAAACAGGAGAAGCAAGAGCAGAAGGAAAAACACCAAATCTATAAAGTAGAGGTACTAAGTACGCTCATAATCACATTTTTCAGTAGTTCAGCGAAATTATCGTCATTGTTATGAATTGAGAATGTCTTTATGGTGTCTAGATACTAGCTGGGAATGCGAGAAAAGTGAGTGCTGTCAGGTTTGAAAGAGTCAACGACATGGATCAAGTGTCAGAGGCAAGAGATGTAAAAAGCATGGTTCCTAAATTCGTAAGGAAATGGAGCAGTGAAGAGGATGATGGGAACTCATCGTACCAGGACAAATCCGAGAATGCTGTCTCAGATGAACCTGTATTGGCTGATAATAGCAAGAAACAACAATAACATTGAGACACAGTTCTCTTTTCTTATGTTGCATTTTTCAATTCTTCTTTGAAAAAGAAAGAAGGATAACAACGGACTCGAGAACTATCAAAGCTCTCTTTAACCCAAAACAAGAAGCTCACAAATACAAGAAGCGTTCTTCCTAATAAATTAATAATCAAGATAGATGAATTAAGAAGCTCGTGTTGCGTAAGATGATAGGTTGCAAGAGAGCGTGTTGTAGGTCTTTGTATTGTTCTAAGACACTACAAAATGTTTTCCTTTTTCTCAACGAGTAAAAGATTAAGCTAAATGCTAACACATAATCTGAAACAAAAACCAAAACAGAAGAATCTATGTCTCTATTTCTCCACCATCGTTACCAACTATCTCTCTACACAAACCTGAATCCAATAGCTTTGAGTTCCTACTCGAATTTGGTCACAAGTTTCTCAGGTTTTAGCCTCGATCTCCAAAAGAGTTATTCTTCTTCTTCGTCTTTCTTCCTCGGTGCGTGCATCATAATAAATTGAGACACTAGACTACACTAGCCCTTTCAGTGCCTCAACCACATCTGACACTGGAGGTCGAAGCTCAGGCTCCGCCTGAAATAATAATAACAATCCCACTCTCAGAAGCCTTAGACTTAAAAGCTTTAAAGAACTTAATAACACATAGAGAATTAACAATGAACATACCAATACGCAGATAGAAACTATCTCCGCAAATGATGATACAGATTCTGGAAGGAAGAGTCCACACAAAGCAGGATCAGCCATTTCCATCAGAGCATCCATGTCTTTAAGCTGTGGCTTTGCCCAACCAACTAGAGACTGTTCTTGTCCCGGCCTATTACTGTAGATGAAAGGCAGAGAGTACCCGTTCAAGATACTCATATGGTTCGATAAAATTATACCTTTGATAACTGTTTGATAATTGAACCTGTCATAAGGTGTTCGACCAGTTAGAAGCTCCAGCATCACCACTCCAAAGCTGTAAACGTCGCTCTTTTCCGTGTAAGCTGAGGGATCTGTGCATTCTGGGGCATTGTATTCAACTCCAAGATTCTGGCTTGTGAGCTGCACTTTCAAGAAAAAAGTCATTCAAATACAGCTTGGAAACAACTTTGTATCCCTTAAAATTCTGGTTTCCAAAGAAACTCACGTGGTGAAACATCGCCATGCCATAGTCTGAGAGGTGAGGATTTAGCTCATTGTCGAGTAAAATGTTTGATGACTTGATGTTCCTGTGAACTATTGGAGGCGAACAAACTTCATGGAGATACCTGACAAAAGAAAATTTATTGCCAGATAACAGAAGGATAATGGCTAACTTGAAAGAAATAGTTTAACTACTTACTCTATAGCTTGAGCAGTCCCGAGAGCGATTCGGATTCTTGTGTTCCAAGTTAATGGATTGCTGAAATCATCAGACTGGTGAAGAAATTTGTGAAGGGATCCACTTGTGTAATACTCGTAAACAAGCATGTTCCTTCCTTGTTCTGAACAATAACCCACGAGTTCAGCCATATTTGGGTGGTTAATACTCGAGAGACTCGACACCATATGTGAAAACTCTTCCGGGTTTTCTTTTCCTAACAGTGCAGAGTCGAGCTCTTTGACTGCAAATTTCTGTTTAGAAAGGATAACAAGAAAGAGAACTAAAGGAAGTTTCTTGAAGAAGAAGAAGAAGAAGAAGAAGAAGAAGAAGAAGAAGAAGAAGAAGAGTGGATCATAGAAAAGTGAAATGAAAGAAGGAAAACAAACCTTCCCATCCTGATATTTAGCTTTATAGACACGTCCAATGGTTCCTTCGCCAATAAGGCGATTCGGCGAGAAACCAGACGTGCAATTCTGAAGATCTGCGAGAGCAAATGCTTTCAAACCGCGCGTGTCAGGAGAGTCTCCTGTGCTGGAGAAACTATCAACTCTTGAGACCACTTGGGTAGAAGGTATGAGATGAAACGTAGGAGTGTTCTTGAAACTAACAGAAGAAGTTCTTTTAACATAAGGCTTTTCAATAGAAGCATTAGAATCAACCGTATCCTGGTTTTTGAATTCATCCATAGTCTCGAAATTAAGCATCTGTGAGGGTTGTGGTGTGAAGAGTGGCTTGCTTCGGTTTGTTCCTCCTTCTTTCTCGTCATCGAAGAAGTGAGAAGAAAGATGAGAGTTCCTTCTTCGAGAAAACAATGCAATCACTCCTACGATAAGAATGAGTCCACATATAGTCGATACTCCTGCTATAATTCCAATGATCAGTGCCTTGTTGTCTCCACCGCCTCCTGAGTTTCTGTCAATGCGACGGGTCCCCGGAGGTGGTGATGGAGCTCTACCGGTTGACCACTGGTTTCCTTCAGTTCTGACAAAAAAGTTGATAAAAAAATCAAGATCAATGAAGTTGCATCTTTTTGTTGTGTTTAAGAGAGAATGAGAGATGGTTACATACTCAAGGTTTCCAATGTTCTTTAGCTCGTTTGGTATCCAACCAGTGAATTTATTGTTTGCAATGTTTCTGTCATCCCAAGATTCATAATTTAGTTTTTAATTTAGTTTCATAACAAACTAAGGGTAAAAAACTTACATATCATCGATCTGAGGAAGGTCCCTGAGTGCATTTATAGACCCTTTGAATTGGTTTTCTTGCAAGTGCCTGTAGGTAGAGAGTTAACATATATAGAAGGCAAGGGGAGTAACATTACAAAGGACTTCTCCTACAGTGTTTTAAGGCCTGCTAGATTGGCAAAACTCTGTGGTAGTTTTCCTGTGAGTTGATTGGAAGACAGATCACTACAAAACATGTAACTCGATCAAGTTAAAGAATGCTGTGAAAATTAGCTTCAAACACACATGTGTGGATGTGATTTACTTACATTGTTTCAAGTTTCGGAAGCTTCTGAAACATGTCGCTGAGTTCACCATTGAGGTTGTTACGAGCAAAGTTTCTGAGGGTATGAAGAAATTGATGAGACTTGGGAAGATAAATATGAGAATAGTATGATTAAGTGGCTTTTTGCTTACAGGTAAGTAAGGTCGTTCATGAGAGATACCGAGTATGGCACATTACCGTTGAAGTCATTCTCAGAACCATCTCTGCATTATTAAAGAAATCTCAACACATTGCAACTGTGTAGTAAAGATCAATAATCTGATAAGATGCTTACAAATAAGCAAGATTCTGAGGAAGCTGGTAAGGTAAGTTTCCGTTGAGATTGTTCTTGCTTACATCTCTGTTACAATGATAACACAGAACAAGGAAGATCAGAATTAGGCTGATCAAGAAGATGTATTTGAAAGTGAAAAGAATTCTCACAGGTAAGTGAGTGATTTCAATTTATCAAGCTGGTAACCTAAAGATCCACTGAGTCCACGTCCGGATACTTTACTACAAAAACAGAAAACGAGAAGAAGAAGAAGAAGAAGAGAAGTAATCAGAAAACCATTGATCAGGTTTTGATGAGAGCAGAGAGGAAAACGAAACAAACATTTCAGTAACAGAGGAGCCCTTGCAAGTAATGCCATCCCAAGAATCGCCACAAGGATCTCCTCCACTTGAAGACCAGCCCTCGAGTTTCGATGGAGAGTTCATGCTCTTATAAACGTCATTAAGAGCCGATACTACATAAACCATTTATGATCAACAGAATAATGAATATGATTCTCTGTGATCTGTTCATTAAAAACACTCAAAATCACAACCTTTTGAGTGATTCAATGGAGCACTTACCGTCTTCACTATCTGTCTTTGCAAGAACAGCAACAGTGAAGATTCCGAAACATGCGATGAGGAGTATCATCGGCTTCAGATTGAGTGCCATGATTGACAGTTTTAAACTCAGAGATCAAAAATCTGTGAAAAAAGTGAAAGAGATGATCCAAGAGAAACCCAGGGTTGGTTCCGGGCTTCCTTGAGGATGAAAGAAACACACTAAGACCAAAGGAGAGGAAAGAAAGAGAAAACAAATTTGGAAATGGTGTGGCTGTAACCAAAAATAGCAAATTCAGTTTCTTCTGTTGTTCTTTTTTTAAGATTGAGTCAAAAGGCGAAATAATCTGGACGTCTGAATAGAGAAATGCACAGCTAAAAATGAAGCAAGACAGCGAAACATTAGGAGAGAGACCATAACTATGTCCAAGTGCGATCTAACTGCAGAACACACACACAAACTAAACAATACCACAGTTCTTTCAACGTATATTCAAACACACGTGCTAACCATCAAAAGACTTCAATTTGTAAGAAATAACATTCAGCTTGTTCCAGATTTTTGTAAGAAAAACAAAGATTTGTATAAATATATATCATCCATGCCCATACATTCATTACATTCAGCTGTGTAAAATATAAGTTTTTACATTCATTACAAAAATAGTAACTTTTCTACAAAAGTACTTCTACATACATTCCCCTATCACACAAGCTTAGATATCGCAGATGCTTCATCAAAACAAAATCCTTAGATGATTTAAACACCATCTCCTTGAGAGGTCTGACTCCGCTGAGCTCCGCGCTTTCTCAGCTTTGTCAAGAAGTAAGCCAGTGCAACCTTTGCACCTAAAGCAGAGAGACCACGAGACAAGCAGATTGCACCACCAACAAGTAACATACCGTTTGCTATCAGTTTCTTTGAAGGTTTTCTCAACAGTTTCTGACGTTTGGCTCCTTCGCCAGTGTGGTGACCGCTAGTAGTAGTTCCCGAGAAGTTTGTGATGTCATCTGTCTGACTGTCTAGCTCTGATGGAATCTATTGGATAACACAGGGTGATGTCAAAGGAGTATCCAGTTTCAGATTTTAGAAACAGATATGCGCAAAGGGACCAAACTAACTTCCAGCACTAGACCACAAAATTGAACTCAGATCAGATTAAAACCCATAACATCTCACCTTTTTCATTAAGCTTAAAGCAGATAAAGTGGGCCCTTGAGTTCTATGACTGGTAGCAATGTATTTACGAAGTGCATTTTCCATCTTACAAACGTAGCTCCATATGCCTTTTGAGAAAGCAAGCTTTGCCATCTCAACATTTAATCCAGCATCTTCCTGGTGAAACATGTGGATCTCACAAGCGTTCCTGCCGGGAACTGAAACAAGTTTAAGTTATAACACATACAGTATCGAAGAAGAATGAGAAACCTTATTCACCACTAGTAAAACCTCTCACTGCAGAGATTTGTGGTATATAGTATTTGATAAGACAATCAAGAGGAAGTTTTAGTTGAATATGGAAGAAAAAGAAACGCTTGCCTTTCCTGATTCGCCAACCAGATCTGAAATAATTTACACGTACATACTTCCTCTGTTTTGGCACCATACTGTCATCACATTCCTGATAATACCCAAAGAGGAAAAAACAATAAGTTAAGAGGTAACTAATGAATAATGATCTCCAGTTCAAGGTAAGCGTGCATACCTAGCTTGTTTCAATAGCATAGTTTTAGTTAAATTACCTTGATGAAACAGTAAAACTTATCCTTCCCCTCCCACAATCTCCAAGCTAATACATACTCCCTCGGCGTCAACAAAGGAAATTTTTTAATTGTGCGACCAATCTCAATCCCACTATTACTGTCGATTTGCAATTGTTCATGCTCAACCACAGTCTTATCCCATTGTTTCCTGTACTCATTGTCCATGTAAAAGTCTCTCAAAACCTCTGGGGAGCAATCCTCAAAGACCGTGATACTTAGGTACTTCATGGGACCACCATCCTAGAAGAATCAAAGCAAAAACTCAGTAATCAGAGAACACAAAATCTTACAAGACAGTAGAGGGTTGAAGCTTGCTGTCACTTTTGGTTTGCAGCATTTGGCAGTGTATGACACTCGAGGGTTGCTTTTCTGAATAACGTTTTCCCATATCTCAGCATCTTTACTTGTTTCTCCCAGTTTCTCAATCAGACCTTTTAGATCTTCATCAGAAACGAGTGTAGATAGTCTGCAAAGCGTATTGAGTATCAGATCATCAAAGAGTAGAAGAATAAGCTATAACTGAAATCATACAAAGCACAGGCAGGTTAATCAAACGGGGATTCTTCAAAAGAAACATCCATTAAAATACCCAACTGAAAGGAACAAGGAAAAAGAGGTTAAAAGTTTCTAGATTTGACAGAATCATCCATTAAAATACCCAATTGAAAGTCTTTAAAAACCATTTACCTTGATTGGGAACTGGCAGAATGAGAAATCGAGACGGAAGGAGAAGAAGAATGACGGAAGAATCGGAACTTCCGGGTAAGGAGAAATTGGGAGAGAAGAATGAAGAAAAGAGCAAATAAGATGGCCCAGCAATAAGAAACGCCACCATCACCATCAGCTCGCCGGGAAATTTCCTCGGAAGAGGAGAAATAGTGAGTTAACTTCGATAAGACATCAAAGCTATTCATTGGATCCCAAAACGGTAAAATAACGAATCCTGCGTAGACCAGTCTCGTTCTTGTTGCGGAGTGACAACGGCAAAGGAACGAATCCTTTTTTTCTTTGAAGTGTTCGGAAAATCTTTTGACCTGTCCGAAATTCCCAACTGTTGTTCTCTGCTTTTATTGTTTTTTCGTCTCTTATTCTAAAGTTTGTCACCAATGGTAACTTAACACAATTCTATTTGTTTCTCAGGATTGGATAATGTCAAAAACAAGTTAGCCACATTACATTTCTGATTCGCAACATCTCACGAGTCTTAAGATGCTTCTACAAGGGGTCATGATACACATTGATAGGCTATGAACCACACAATGTCTCTTTTGATGACGATCTTTCAAATATCATTTATTTATTCATTGAAGATATATGCAAAAATATGGATAAGGCATTGATTGACTTTCTTGTCTCCTTTACAATCAGACTCTAAAAGAAACAAAATTTAGAGATGTGGAAAGAAAGCTAAGAGCTTTGATTGATAAGTTTAATCTGCATATTTTTATTAAACTGCCTGCAAAGATAATAGTATGAAGCAACTTTACAAGAACAACATTATATATTGTCTTCTTCTTCTATTAGCACCAGAAGAGAAACATTCAAAAGAGGGAAACGAATCAAATTTGGCTAAATACCCCCCAGGGAAGCACAAAAGGGCGTAAAGAGGCTTACTTTACACAAAAACAGAACTTGTCAGACGTAAAACTTCATTTTGAATACCTTCTTAGAACAAACAAAAGGTCATTATGGAACTTAAAACATAGTCTTTTACTAATTGATTTGTCTTTTTACTTACTAGTTGGATTAACCGGATGAGATGGCTGCTGTTGTTGTAATTGCATCTGGAGATGAACTGGTCTTTCCTGCTTCTTTGCTGCCTTCATCTAAGCGGACAACCTGAGCAAAACTTTTAGACATGTTCTTGATGAAGTCTGTGGGAATTGCAGCAGAAGCGGGTTTATGTTCGATTTCTCCAGCAGATGGCAAGCTGGGCTGTCTTCTTGCCTTCCTTTCCTGAATAATTTTCTCTCGCTCCTCATAAAACCCAAAATCATCCAAGATCGACGTGTCAGCATCGTAGTTCTTGAAAATCTTTAGCATCTCAATGCCCTGTTCCAGTTTCACCTGTAATTTTTTTAAGTGGTTTTAGAAAAGGACTCTTATGGACAAGAAGGCTTGAGAGACAAAAAAATGCTACTTACCTCTTGGGTGTCTCGACTATTAGTCACAGGCTTATTGTCGTTATTTTCTAATATAATGTGGCGGAACTGACTGTTTGGGACATCTTTGATAATGTGCCACTTCACTGGGAACTGTCCATTCCATTTGTCTTGTTGCCAGTAATCAACGCTCTTCTCAAAATCTACAGGTCCAATCATCTCTGCTACTCCACAGAATTGAGAGCTAGCGTTTACCTGCAATTTACAGCCCGTAAGCAATCTGCAGAAAGAAGGCAAGTATCTACAAACAGAAGAAAAATGAAAAGAAATGAAATAGTTCGTTTGAACCAGAATTAGACTCGCACAGAGAACAGAAGAAACACTGGGCACGGTTCTCTCTCGTCCTTCGCCTCACGATAGGCTGCATCAAGCTTTTTGTTTCCATTAGGGGTGCTAGCCCATACGTTGTATTTGATGCTCTTGTGAACATTGTCTTCACTGTAAGACTTGATTATGAAGAGCTTAGCATTATTGTAGTCGGTGACAAAATCAGGATTGTTGTTGGGTTCCTCATGTTCCTTTGCACTGACTTTGTTATTTTTCTTAGAATCAGCAGCAGAACCAAGCTCTTCTGGTACCTGATTCTTGGGCTTTGAGGCCCTTGGTCCCCGATTTTGCTCGTTGAGGATATCGAAAGTACCATTATAACCACCACCTAGGGATGAATTACTAACCCTCCCACGCCCTCGAGAGCTATCAACCCCAATCCAGCCTTGGTTTCCAATACCCACAGTAGATATTAGTCTACTTCCATAGTTTGAGCCCTGTCCACGACCGCCACTAGACATATAACCTCTGTTATAAGAGTTTGAACCAGATCCAAAACCGTAAAACGACCTCTGTCGTTGTGACCCCTGAAAAATTAAAGAATGGGAACCACTATTAAGATTAAATATACAACCATCGATAGAACAAAATTATACATATGTTAGATAAGAGTAGAGTGAACAAACCATAGGAATGTTCTGGCCAAATGATCCAAATGAGCCGAGGGGCTGAGGAGATAAAGCAGGTGAAAGAGGAGAAGAATGTATGTGCATATCAGAAGGCTTAGACCAATCAGACCATATTCCCCCGTCAAAACCTTGCTGCCACTCAGGAAAACCGAGGTTTGGCTGGTTTCCATTATAGGGGCCAATAGGATGAGGATGGTAAGACGGGCGTTGTCCGAGATTATCACCTTGTTGGTCAACACCGACAAGGCTGGTGAGCTCGGGCTGAGTTGGAGAAGTAATATATTGCATGCTAGGAGGAACTACCTGCTGGTAATATGGTGATCCCCCAGAAAACGGAAACTGCTGCGGCGAATACAACTGCCCCTCAGAAGGCAAGGGACTTGCAGCAGGGGAATATGGCCCATATGGCATTTGAGGGTTGTAGCCATATCCCGTTTGGTAGACCAGAGAAGCATTCTCGTTGAAGCCAACCTGATTTTATAAGAGAAATAACATGAACAGCTTGGAAAGACTTTGAAGAAGAATTCCAAAAAGAGTTGATTGGAGTACGCACAGGAGATGTGATGTCCAATCCTTCGACATTGACATACGAAGAATATTCGTCCCATTCACCTGTCTGGTTTTCATAACCTGGATCCCCAAAATAGAAAGGAATCCGGATTAGCTTCTAAACCATCCCGTAACTACTAAAAAAGCTAGACAAGTAATTCACTGGTTGAGGAAGGCTTATGCTATTCCCTTTTGATTGCCAGAAGTTACTATTCTTAAGCAACTACTAGAATATGAAACATCTAAACCAACACATAAACTCCAAACTCCATGACCTCAGAGGATAAGGTGTAATTGGAAATCTAGACTCTGATCAGAAAAGCCAAAAAAATGCATGGATCAGAAACCAACCTCTATAGTAAAAGCCCTGTGCTTGAGGAGAGAGTATGCTGCTAGGTAAGTGCCCAGCGAAATCACCTGCTACACCATAAGGTCCAGACAACGGAGCAACTTTTGCAGGATGAACCACAACTGCAGATTCCTGGGAGGACTTAAAAGAGGCTGCTGTCTCCGTGGGAACAGGCTGCAAAAAAGGACTCGAAGATTAAAGTTTCATTTTCTGTGAATCTCATTCCAGTGGAGATATAAACAGAGACCACCAGAATAACTACCTGCTCCTTCATGATGTCAAGACTAGCAGGTTGCTCTTCTGTTTTCATTCATAACCGGTAAACTCAAATAAGTCGGTGGAATCATAAGATGAAGATCGGTAAACAAAAGCAAATCCTAGTGGAATAACCCAAAAAATTTGAACTAACAAACATAAAAATCAAAGTTCCAAGACAAGATAGAAAGAGAGCGGATCCCAGATCTTAACAAGAGGAGATCGAATTCTCCTAACCTTACACTTCCGCTCTAGTAGCAATTGGTAAAATTCTAAATCCAAATACAAATCAAGGAACCCTAACACATAAAAAAAAACATGAATCAGCCGGATTCGACACCGAACCACTAAAACTAAAAATGAAAAGAAAAGGAAAGGCAGAGATCAAACGTCAAGGAATCAAATTTACAACGGAATCTGAAACAATACAGGAAATTTAATTAAGAAGATGGATAAGTGATGTTGCCTGAAATAAGATCTGTGGCGTGTGATTGAGTCGTTGCCATGAGTCTGATCGAAAGGGTAAGAATAAGGATCTGATTCAAACAATCAAAACAAAACAAAAAAAACTGGAAAAAACAGAATCTTTATATGTAGAGAAGGACAGAGGATCTTTCCATGTAAGTTAAATACGTAGCAAGAGGCCAATACGTAAGATTATTACAGTAAAATTCAAGTTTGTTTTCTTTTTTCTATGGTAATGAAAGAAGCAAGAAGAACTTTATTGCCATTAATGATGCAAGCAAAGTGAAAGCTTACCTTATTTAATGTGTCTTTAAAGCGCAAAGTTTTGGCCTTTGGCCTTCGTTTGAGTGGCTCCCCTTTGTGGAAAATGGAAATTACGATGAATCTCTTTCCTTTTTTTTGGTTTTGAGCGACTCCGCGAATCTTTTATATCCTCAATATGAATTTTTATTTTATTTTATTTTGAATTGTTTTAACAAATTGTGATCCTAAAATACTATAATTGATCAAAGAATACTTTAAGTCTTTAATCAGCCTAGACCCTCAATTTACACTTATGCCCACCAACTACTTTTTATACAGATCTAGTGTTACATTCGACCGATCCCATTCTAAGAGCACCCCCAATTGGTGTATCTAATTTTGAGTATGTAATGTATAAAATATTAATATTATTGAGTTAAGATATTTTTGGCAATTGTAATTAAAAACATAACTCAATGGTTGTATCACAAAATGAGTATCTTAGAAAAAAAAA
>OVAU01000303.1:0-22885 GCA_900406315.1 Biscutella laevigata subsp. laevigata | reverse complement strand
AGCTTTCTTATATTGTAACCTTACTTTATTATATAAGATTAGTCTCACATTCTAGGTAGATTCCATGCACCCTTGAATGTACATTTACAATTAGTTATTTTTTAGGGAAAACTTGAGATATTAGAGGTAATACCACAATAATGAATTAATATTGCGGTTTTGACTAAAAGTAGCTTGAGTAAATTTCCCGCAGGACAACTAACTGGTGGACTAATTGCCCGCTCGAGGGAAGGCCAAGCCGACTTCATGTATCGTAATAACTTGATGGCTTTGATATTTCTAGGAGCAAACAAAGATAGACTTTAAAAGTATGTGACAAGAAACCATGACCTATAATCTATGTAGTCTAGTGGTTTGTACTACTGTGGTCGTTATATTACCGCTCAATCAAATATCACATATTACGTATTGCTTATTAGTGAAAGAAAAAAAAAAGCATGCGACAAGACAGGTAAATAATATTGTAATAACCTACTGAACTGTGTTGTTTCTATTTCTAAAAGATTGGTAATAGAGACGTAATGCCCTCGCAGTTTCTACTCTACACAACTATGTTATCAACGTATATGTGAATGGTGGTTCATACATCGAAGGTGCTGAATCATGTAATAATATGCATGTATCTATATTATAAATGATCAATTTAATGTTGCTGGAAAAAACTACAATGAATTGAACTCTATGTTCTTAAAATCCCGACCTTTCTTCTTCCCCATGCGATTTGGAAATACTACATTACACTTGAATTAATCTCGTAAAAGAAAAAAAAAGAAGTTATAATTACCAAAAAAAAAAAAGAAGTTATATTAAAAATACAGTCTTGAAAAATGTTAAAAATTCATATTATTTCGAACGTTTTTTTGGACCTTTCTCCTTCATCTTCTCTTTTTAAGTACTAGACCAAAGTGATAATGAGAGATACAACACATTCTATAAGCACAACATCTCAACTGGACTCAAATGAAGGCAAAGCCCATGAACCAAAGCACAACACATTCCAGACCTACAACAAAGGATTTTCAGACCTGCAAATAGAAGGAGATAGACCTGAAGAATAACGTTGAATCGTTAAACAGAAAAGGAAAGGAGTCAAGCTTGAAGCAACGTTTCTTGTCTCTATATTTTAAGTAATTATAGCTGTCTATCACATGTGGATGGTTCTAGAGAGTTTTAAAAGTCTTTATAAACATCTTGTATCTGGAGGAGAAGGTGAAGTAATCAAAAACGTTATTCTTGAAACCTTATCTCTTCTCTGTTTTCTAAACACTTTCACATTCGTCTGTTTCATCTCTGTTAATTCTCGGTGTTGCTTTGATGGACGATCTTACCGTACTAAGGGATATGAACGATCTTATAGAAATATTTGGGCAAACAAGTCTAGTCGGTAGAGTATTTTCTTGGTCTATCAAAGATATTCTCAACAGAAATCTCAACAAGCACAAGGTCTTATTAATCTCTTTTAACCCTTTCTTCAATATAGTTTGTTTGCCTTTGGTTATATATACATTATCATTGGTGTATTTCTTAATTAATTATAACAGATAAAGACAATACCAGACCGGTTTGGCTCCAATGGTGCATACCTTCAGTGTTTTATTCCTCATCTTCTAGAGGAAACGCGAACCGAGTTATTCTCGAGTTTCCAATCTTTGTCAAAAGCTCCTTTGTTTGAGATCCGTGACGTGAAGGAAAAGAAAACAAAAGAAGGCTCATCAAACAAGTTGTTATACAAAATAGTGTTGATAGAGGGAACGAGTATTAGTACGAAGTACAAGCCAAAATGTGGAGATCTTATTGCTCTCACACAGAGAAGACCAAGACGAATCGATGACTTCAATCCTTTACTTCTCGGTTACGTATGCTCAGTACGTAAATATCCAACTGTCTTAGTTCAGACGTCTGGACCAATATCTTATCTTGAGGAAAATTCAGTACGTTTTGGTGTGTACCTTATGAATTTAACCACAAACACTCGAATTTGGAACGCTTTGCACAAAAATACTGCTGATTCCTCTCTAATCAAGAGTGTTCTTCAGGAAAATAATCTGGTACGTGATGAGAAATAATCTTTCAATTCTCCGAGTCCATTAGGTAGCATGACTTTGAGCTTTTGCTTGTGTTGCAGGCTACAGAAAATTGTGCTTCGTGTAGCAATGATTATGAGATCTCTGACGAGGTTTTGGATTTAATTCGTTCTTTGAAACTTAACTCTTCCCAAGAAGCTGCAATCTTTAGCGTTCTCAAGACTAGGAATTGCTTACACAGGCACAGTGTGAAGTTGATATGGGGACCTCCAGGAACTGGCAAAACAAAAACTGTTGCGAGTCTTCTCTTTGCTCTTCTAAACCTAAAGTGCAAAACGGTTGTGTGCGCTCCTACAAACACAGCTGTTGTACAGGTTGCATCGAGGCTCTTGTCCTTACTCAAGGAAGCTTCTTCATCAGATCATGCTACTTACGGGCTTGGGAATATGGTTTTATCTGGAAACCGAGAGAGAATGGGGATTAAAGAGAATGATGTTCTTCTTGATGTATTTCTTGATGAGCGCATTCGTAAAATCAGTAAACTGTTCTCCTCCTCCTCCGGTGGATGGAAGCACAGGTTGGAATCGATCATTAACTTTCTTGAGAACACAGAGGCTAAGTACGAGCAACATGTGAAGGACATAGAAGCCGTAAAGAGGGTTCAAGAAGAAACTGAAAAGAAGAATCAGAAAGTCGCTGAAGGTAAGAATCAGGAAGTAGCTGAAAGGAAGAAGCGAGAAGTAAAGATCCCTACATTTGGAGAGTTCGCAAAGGCAAGGTTCAATGATCCAAGCGAAGTAGTGGAGAGAGATATGGTTGATTTGTACACCCATCTTCCCAAATATTTCATATCATTTGAACAAGTGAAGAACATGGTTACAGCTAGCAAAGCTCTTCAGTGTGTCAGATATTTCTTGCAAGAGAATTCTTCTATGCCTGATTTCAAGAAGGGAAGTTTCATCCGGGAGGATTGCCTTCAGGCTCTACGTTCGCTTCCAACAAGTTTTGGGATCAAAGACAATCAGGCTGGGACATTTTGTCTGAAAAATGCAGATATAGTCTTTTGCACCGCCTCAGGTGCTGCAGATATGAATTCGACTATAACAGGAAAGATCGACCTTCTTGTAGTTGATGAAGCAGCTCAACTTAAAGAATGTGAATCAGTTGCTGCGTTACAACTCTCTGGACTTCGTCATGCGGTTCTTATAGGAGACGAGTTTCAGCTACCTGCAATGGTTCATAATGATGAATGCGAAAAGGCGAAATTCGGAAGAAGCTTGTTTGAGAGATTGGTTTTGCTTGGTCTTAACAAACATCTGCTTAATGTTCAGTATAGGATGCATCCGTCCATTAGTCGTTTCCCTAACAAAGAGTTTTATGGTGGAAGAATCAAAGATGCTGAGATTGTTCAAAAAAGCAGTTATGAAAAGAGGTTTCTTCAAGGAAACATGTTTGGTCCTTTCTCATTCATCAATGTCGGTCGTGGACAGGAAGAGTTTGGTGATGGACATAGTCCTATGAACATGGTCGAAGTTGCAGTGATTTCTCAAATCATATATAATATTTTCAAAGGTAAAAAATTTTAATTATAACATATATAATCTGTATTATTACTCTTATATAAGTATTTGATTAATACTTAAACAGTCTCAAGTGAGAGAAGGATGAAAATAAGTGTTGGAGTTGTTTCACCTTACAAAGGTCAAGTTAAAGCAATCCAAGAGAAAGTTGGAGATAAGTACAAAACCTTATCAAGTGAGCTTTTCACTTTGAATGTTCGGTCGGTAGATGGGTTTCAAGGAGGAGAAGAAGACATTATCATAATCTCCACCGTTAGAAGTAACCGTAATGGGAAAGTTGGGTTTCTAAGTAACCGTCAAAGAGCTAACGTGGCACTCACTCGAGCAAGGCACTGTTTATGGGTGATTGGGAATGAAACAACTTTGAGTCGGAGTGGTTCGGTTTGGGAAAAACTAATAAGTGAAGCTAGGACACGTGGATGTTTCCACGAAGCTGTCGATGAGAAGATTCTTAGAGATGCTATGAGTGAAGCTTTAGTCGAGGATGTGTCTTCGAGTTTTGGATCTCTTTCAATTAGGAATTATGGTAGAAGAAATGCTTGGTAGATCATTTTATCTTATGTTTCATTCCTTTTAAGACTATGTTTGAGATTTAAGATTTTCTATGGTATTTTTATGGTTTCCATTTCACTTTTATGTTTAATAAAAAAAATGGTTTAGCTTTTCTGTAGAAATCATCCGTTTATTAAAGGAGCATCTAGTGGTGGATGATGCATGAAAAAAAATAAAAGAGAGGGACTAATTTCACAATATGCATAGTGGTTTAACCCAGGAGTGAGGGCTCAACAATGACTAAACAGATCGGCCCATTAACAACAAAGGCCCATTGAACAAACCCGATTAGAATTGTCTGAAAATATAAAACCAAATCAGAGGGACTGAGCTGAGCCCTGACCCGCCCATTGGACAGCCACCGGACTCTTAACCACGTGTTCACCATCTGTCCATTCGATAGACCCGAATTGATGACCCGGCACGGATCCCACTCCTCCGCCGAGAACAATGCTCTTAAATGTAACTTCGTACTCCAATTCGGTCTTCTCCTTGCTAAACGTAAGCTTGCTCGGAGACACCTCAATCTCAACGTTAGCTGGAGATTTAACTCCGACTTCGTACACAGCGTCAACGTTGCTTCCTACGTTCTTAACAGTCCTCTTGTAACTTGCAACATCGGTGGTAGATCCAAATACCACGGAGAAAGTTGGGTAGTTGAGATCACCGGCGGTTCTGAGCTTGCTTGTTTCGCAAGCGTCGTAAAGACTTGGATCTTGAAGGAAGACTAGAATTCCTGGAAACTCGTATCCCACTGCGCAGAGGAAGGCCACGTACTCTTTTACTTCGATGTCGTAAACCAATCCAGGATTCAAGGCTTTGTTTGGATCAACGTGGCCAGCTCCGTGGGTGAACGAGTTCGATGGTTTACCGGTGGCTAGATCCTCGATTGGTTCGCCTGAGTTTTCCACATCGTAAGCGGTTGTTACAAGAGCTGATTTGATGGCTGCGGGAGACCAATCGGGATGAGCTTTGCGGAGGAGAGCGGCGATTCCACTGACGTGTGGGCAAGACATCGATGTGCCGGAGATGATGTTGAATTGGACTCGTCTCGGGTCGATATCCAAATCCGTGGGACCTACCATTCCGGTCCAACCGGCTAAGATGTTAACTCCGGGTGCAATCACGTCCGGTTTGAGGATAACTGGCGTCACGTGATTTGGTCCACGGCTGGAGAACGCGGCGAGCCTGGGAGAAGGAGGAGATGGTCCGATCAATGTGCCTAGGAAGCTGATTTTTGCGGTGGGAGAGTCTGACGTTTTGATGTAGTCACGGATTTGATCTCCAGCTTTAGCTCCGACCATTGTTGCTGGGACGAGGTGCGAATCAGCGGTGAGTTCTTCGCCGCTTTCAGCTGTGTTGGCCAGAATCATTCCAGCGCCACCGGCTAGCTTGACGGCACTTCCCTTTTCAACTCTGGCGTTGCCTCCTCTGTCACAGAGAACGATTTTGCCTTCAACCAATGATGAGTTCAATTTACCGGGGTAGCACAATCTGTCTCCGCAATCGCCGGCATATACCAAAGAAATTTGAGAATCCGGCAGAGGTTCACCAGCGTACAGTGACGTTCCCTTGTAGACTTTTCCGTCTCCAGTGATTGCGTCTGCGGAGAACTCTCTGTCTACTGTGGAAGCACCGACGGTAAGGATCCAAGGAGCGATGTTAGTTGCGGTTTCTGGACCAGGACCAGAGTTTCCGGCTGAGCAGGAAACGACGACACCGTGACGCGTTGCCCCAAATGCCCCGATCGCGATGGAGTCCGTGTGATAAGCCGAGGCGTAGCCGCCGGAGCCTACAGATAGAGAAATCACGTGAACGCCGTCCGCAACGGCCTGATCCATGGCTGCGAGAATATCAGAGTCGTAGCATCCGCTGCTCCAGCAGATTTTGTAGGCAGCGATTCTAGCTTTGGACGCCATCCCACGCGCCTCTCCGGGCGCATACTGGTACAAGCTCGCGTTGGGCACCACCGATCCAGCTGCCGTAGATGCCGTGTGCGTCCCATGACCCTCTGTATCCCGCGGTGATCTTGATTCCTTCGCTTCCTTGGCTGCGTCCATTGATCCATTGCGATGAGTCAAAAATCCCTTGTAAAATGCTCGGGCACCGATAAGCTTCCGATTGCAAGATGAAGCAGGGAAATCCGGTCCGGTCTCGCACTCGCCTTTCCAGGTAGATGGAACGGGACCTAGACCTGAATCCGAGAAACTCGGATGCTCCGGCCAGATTCCGGTATCTAAAACGCCAACAATAACGTCTTCGCCGTAATCGGAGTTGCTCCAGAGACCAGAATTTTGGGAGAAACCAAGGAACGCAGGCGTGTGAGTTGTGTGGATCTGACGCGCCTGATCTGGAATAACGGAGATGACAGCTGGATGACGACGGAGGGCGGCAGTCTGTACAGGGGAGAGACGAGCGGAGAAGCCCTGCACAGCGCGTGAATAAGAGTACAGGAGCGTTGCTGGTTGAGGAGAAGAAGGGAGGGAGCCAAGGAGAGAGGCATGCCAGTGGTTGTGAGAGGAGAAGAGGGAAGGCTTATGAGATCTCTGCACATGAACAATGAAGGACTCCAGTCCATCCGATGATGAAGAAGATGATAAGAAACAGAGGAAGAGAGAGAAGACGAAGAAGAACAAGGAGAGAGAAAGCTTATCCATGGCAATTACAATGGCGAGGGAAGAAGATACTTTGGTGGCCTATTTATTATCGCCTCGGAATCTTTTATTTTGTATATATGCCACGTCAGAATTGTATAAATAATTGGTCCCAAAATGATATAAATAATTATGGAGGAGACGTGGGTCACATGACTATCTCGCCATATTGTGAATTTAGTATTCGACACGAGCCACACGAGGATAAGAAGAATCGTGCGGTTCCAAATTTTGCAGGTTAGGACCGTTAGGTATGACATAAGGACAAACCCACCAAGAAACGAACACACTTTGCTATTATCAATACACTCCAGATTATGAATCGTTCATGAAATTTTTTGGATATACAATAATAACCTCTGATTAGTTGTTGGTTAGGAAATTAAACAAGGTTACGTAGCTTTTTAAGCAGCCCATGGTATGAATCCCATGGCACAACTGAGCCTGAAAGTGACAAATATCAGATACAGAGTAATGAGTCCAATACCTAAAGTTTTATTAGGTCGCATGTCGTTGTGTGGGAGCATCACCATTGCCCAAACCAGACCGAGTACTAGAAACCCAAGAGTGTAGAACAAGCTTTTGGCTTGTGGTAACATGTACGTGTCAGGACTCTTGGACCATGCGCCTAGAAGCATAGACATACCGAGCCCGACGAGTGTGTTGAACATTGGACCTGCATAGCACCCGGATAGAGCTATTTGTACACCATCCCCACCGTTCATTGACAATGCCATACTTGACACTAAGTCACCCATTGAGTTTCCCCAAGTAAGTACTGTCAGTGCAAGTATCGACGGGTTGATTCCGTAGATCTCACCAAATGTCACCAGAAGAGCAACGAGTTCATTTGCAATCATGTAGAACCATACAATGCTCATGATAAACCCACCAAGAACCCAAGGGATTAAGAAACTTCTAGGTGGGTGATCTGGTTCTGTGTTTTTGTAAGCAAGAAAGCCAAGAGTAGAGCCAATAGCAATGCTGATAAAGTAAGCCACACCACGAGCTTGAAGACTCACGTTGTCCTGGCTACTCCAGAGAGACGCCAAAAGGAGAGGGGCTACTGAAACGCTTGCCACAGCGTATTTCTTTGACCATGTATCTTCCTCGACTGATGGAATTGTTAACCTCCTTGGAATGGCTAACGGAATTTCCAACAGGGAAGTGAATTTAGTAAATAAGGAGCTCTCGACTTCTGCACTGTCATCAATCCACCCCCAAGGTGGCCTTTCTTCATCATGCATACTAACTTTCAGGAAATGGTTTGAATAGATGGCCACATTTGAAGCCCACATCCACTGAGGAAGGGAGTTTTGTAGCCGAGGTGGGCCATCCTCAGAGTCACTTTCGATCAAGGAGTTATGCATTGGAATATCCTCTTCAACGCTCGGGGAAAACACACTTCCTTTCCTAGGTAGCAAAGGAGCAATAGCTTCTAGTTTAAACCTCTTAGCATGTTTTCGAAGAATCACATTCGCTGCAACGAGGACAGCATAAACCACATATATCGAGACAAACGCAATGGCAACCCGTACTGTCACTTCACCGACCATCAAAATCACCAGCATAGAAACGAGAGTGAAAAGGAAGAAACTCAAGTCTCTGATAAAGCACTTCTTATCGATCTTGACTTCCTTGTCTGCAACACAAAGCGAAACAATCCCAACAACAACAGAGGTAACAAATACAGCACCACCCAAGACGCTGTTAAGACCCACTTCTCCTTTGTCTGTTCCAACAAAAGCAGCTATACTTGCAAACACATCTGGTGCTCCATTCCCAAGGGGTAGTAAAGTAACACCAGCAAGAGTTGGAGGCAACCTCAAAAGCTTTGAGAGCTTCTCCAACGAACAACAAAAGTAATCTGCAGCAGTATTACCCAACAGATAAAACAATGCAACAAGCCAAACACCCAACATCATGTCAGCGAAGATCTTGAAATCTTTGCAGGAGCAGTAAAAGAAGCTGAGGTAATCAAAGAATCCATCTGGGGAGCAACTTGGGTTTGCTCTTAAGAAGCCGCATTGATCAGCGTAACCGATATGAATATGTAACCCCGAGCATATAACAGTACTCCTGCTGCCCAAACTGCTATTACCAGAACCGTTGATTAACTTAGACTCATTCGTATCAATTTCACTTATGTGCCGACGAACTAACATAAACTGGCTGAAATCATTGTTGTAATTACCTCCGAAGGTTGACCCACTACCACCATCAACGAAAGCGCTCTTTAACAAAGGGCTCTCGAGTACGTCGCTCCGATTAAAGAAGAAGCAAAACAGAATCACAGCACAAAACCCATTAAAAATCCCTCGAAATTTGGGATTTTTGGAGCCATAAAGAAGATTAACCGCACTCATTTCAAACGTTATATTAGCAACCAACCATAGATGATCATAAACCCCAAACCTAGCCGAACCCGAAAGGAGCCTAAGGTTTCAATAACCCAGATGTGATATCGAAATGTTTTGAAACAAACCCTTAGGATCCCCAGATTCGATCAGGCAGGAAAGCAATTGAGATTCAGGTAGATATCAAAAAATCGTAATTTCATCGTAATGAACACGGATTGAAAGTTAGCGAGACAAAAATGGTGAGCGGGTAAATTTGACAAGGAGACGTGTCATTCTCTTCATTTTCTTCAAATTGTTAATTCGTTAAGCAGTTTATATGATGAAAAGATTAATAAATAATATATTTCGATATGATATGATTATGTTTGACTTTATGTTTCATTATATAAATTTTAAAAATGTTATTAGACAAATATTTATAGCTACAAATACAAATTTACGGCCAAAGAAAAGAAAGAACAAAACCATGAATAGAAGAAGCTTTTAAGGATGTTCCAGTGTTAGCTCTTGTATTAACGCTTCGATCTGTCGTCTGTAAACAGGCATGAAATGATCGCTAATCATCCTCTGCGATAACCTCACCTTACTATACAATGACCTCGGTGTCAGGAATCTATAAGTTTCTTTCATCTAGGCGTTGGGATCTCTGGCAGGGCCACACCGGCCTCTGCTATGACGGCTTCCTCTTCTTCTTTGATTTCTTTTGCCACGTCGGCTTCTTCTGGCAGCTCCGAAGATTCGTGGTATAGCTCATGCTCCAGCTGCTGCCATAGCTCAGCTTCAGTCATCCGCTCTTCGAGAGTTTCGATTTCCGTTGGATCAGTGGCTCCAAGAGTAGAATGTTTCATCGTAACCGGAACTCGATTTGTGTTTTTGTAATCCATGCTATCATTTGTGTAATGCCAACTTATACCAGTAAAAAGTTCATTTTCTTTTCAGAATCCATTAATATAACACTCGTATCATGTAGTTTAAATATCTCTGCTTTCATAATCCTTCATAAAATTTCATTTGTGTTTTGCTCTTCTACATAGGCTGTTGTCCACATTTCAACTTGTAAAACTGTTTGGTTTACGATATCGATGGGATTATGATCTTTGGTATTAAACATTTTTTTTTCTTTACTTTCCAAATATATCAGTGAATCCAAAATAAATAACCCTAAAAAAACAGTTGCAATTTCTTTCCCTGTCATGGAATTGGGTAAAGAGAGTTTCAAGACCTAAAACTTTGCGTTGTTGGCTTCACAATAGCAAACAAAGAGGCTTGTCTATGTATGGATATATACCAAACTGCAAAAGCAAAAACAAAAACAAAAATGAAGCAAAGGAGTAAAGGACGTGGCACATTCGGAAACTTACATGGTAAACACTGGTTCAGTGATCAATCGAGACTTTAGTTAAAAATATGGCACAAACAACAAGACACAAATATATGATTTACCAGGAGAGATTATTCCATCGAGCTGAAAACGTACCAACACGTGAATAAAAATTCAAAGAATGGCTCTATTCTATGACATCCTAATGTGTCTGAAAAAGAAAAGGAAGCAAGAAAACGAACTCTTGGTTTTTCGATGTTCTTTTATCGTCTCCTCATCAAATGTGGTGCTGTGGTATATCCTTCGAAGAAATCTAGAACAATGGTCTCAATATCTTCAACTGAATATTTCAAGTAGTTCTCTGGGTGTCTTCCACTCTCTATATGACCTCTGAATCTTCCAAGAAACGATCTATAAGCTGGGATTAGATGCTCGGATAGAGATATTCTCAGTTCCTCTCTAAGCTGAGCGTCTGGAACCGACCATGTGGATTGAGTCCTGTGAACTTCTTCGAACATTGTATTGAATGCTTTGAATCTTTCTCTTAAGGCACTCTTTGATACACCTGAGGAGAAACTCCCAGTCACGTGTAATCCTTCATCTCTCAGGCTGTTTAGTACTCTTACCCAAGTGGCTCTCTGGTAGTTGGTGGCTGCGTGTCTGAATATCCCAGTGAGTTTCCTTAAATAATGGTCTCCGATCATTTCTCTAAGTTCTGGTGAACCTTTTACCTTCTGAACGATGTAATGAATGTTGTTCATGATGAATATGTGAGCTAGAGATGTGTCTCTGTAGTGATGGGATTTCTCTTCTAAGTTGAAATGCAAGACCACGATTAACCATATCAAATGCAAATCCAATGGAGATTTATTTTCTAGCTCAGTGAAATCCATCACCGGTGTGTTTGGATCAGACCCACTAGCTGGATTCGACATGATGAGATCATCCAACGTTTGCTTATAATCAGAGATCAAGCTGATGTAGTTCATCACATACCTAGTCAATGGGTGAATAGTTCCTCCAGGGACGGGAACTACTGAAGGTTCACGAAGAACAGCATTCTCAAACTCGGAAAGTATACCTCTTGCTGCTTCCGCTAGTCTCGATTGAATCTCAACGGCTTGAATCCGAATTGCATTTGATGAATCTGAGTCAAAGATTGCTTCGATATCTGGTAACATGTCAGTGAGAGCATCGTGTAAATCCAGAATCTTGAACAGCTTCTCAGGTGATCTTCTGCTGATGCTTATAGCTTCAGGGAAAGTGAAAAGTCGTAGAGCAGATGCTTTCACTGTCTCCATGAAACATGTTTCATCCATCGCCGTGGATATACCGTCAAATAGCTGCTCACAAAGTCTCTTCTCGCTGGAGAAAACAATCCTAATGCAGACCTTAGCTGCTCGGATCCATCGCCTGATCTTCCCTTCAACAACTTCCCAGTCTAGCCTCTGTAAATCTCCGATGCTTATCTTCACAATCCCTAGCTGCTTGAATATATTCTCCATGGCTGATTTCCGAACATTTCCGTACACCTGGATGCATTCACGGGAGTAACCGGCGGCGACCATCCGCTGAACAATCGACCTTAAATCAGAAATTGACTCCGATGATATCAGATCCATCTCGCGTATGCTGCTTGTGGATCTGTAACTACTCCTCCTACGAGATAACCGGCTCGAACCAGAACCATCTTGCAGATTCGAATCTTCTTCTACTTCTTCTTCATCTTCGTCGCCACCGTCACCACCAGTTAAGCTACTATCTTCTCCAATCTCGATCCGCGAAGAGTGAGAAGACTCTTCGAGAAAAAGAGAATCAGGCTCGAAAGTAGATGCTCGTGAGAGAAGAATGTTCCGGAACTCGTCTTCGAGTCTAGCCATGGCGATTTGGATAGCTGAGTTGGCTTTGACCTCATAGTCATCAACTGCAGCAGAAGCAGCGGCGGCCGTCGAAGACGAAGGAGAAGAGAAGGAGAGAGATGTAGAAGACAAAGACCGTTGAATTTCATCAACTGCGCGAAGAAACCGATCTACCTCATCACGATCGCTCTGGAAAATCATCTTCCCTCTAGCTTCCTCAGAAGACGCAGAGTCCCACCGAAGTATTATCTTCTCCGCGGTCTCCAACTTCAAATCATCGGAATCTAAACCGCCAATATTCTCCGGCGGTTCCATCTGAAATGAATCCGACAATAAATCAACACAAAAAAGAAAACTGAAAAACAGAAAAAACAACAAATCGTGTCGAAAACGGACAAAGCAATTCACCTCCACCACCAATACAATTAGGTATAATCAGATGAAAATCAGTGAAGGAGATTGGGGAAGAAACTAAATAATTTCAAATTTTATAATCAAGAAATCATTTCTTATGAAGAAGTCTAGTAATGCAAGCTGCTGTTTATTTATTTATTTTTTTTATGTTTTTTGGAAGTTTCTCCAAGAGGTGGAAAAAAAAAAGTCTCAGACTTTTCAACTCCTCGTGTGTTTTTTTTTTTAATATCTAATGTTATATTAAAACCATAAAGGAGTCGGGTAGGATACAGTGATAGAATGCGATGATGAAATACTAAGATGGCGGATATACCAATCCCCACGAGCTAAGGCGGCGGATAAAAGAATCCCCGCAAACTAAACGGCTACAAGATCTGTTAAGGAAACCAGATTTGCACCGATAACAAAGCTCAAACACACGGGCACACTACCTACAACCAAAGACCAAACGAAGGAAAACAAAACAAAAAAAGTCTAAACACGACAAACAACCAGAGCCGACCTAGACCGTAGAACAGGATCCTAGGATCCAATAAGGAAGGAGAAAATCAAGACGATGAGATTGGAGGCTGAGCTGAAGAACCATTATGCCACTTATTAGAGGACTCTGAACGACAAAGGCTGAGATACTCCCACGAATGCACGGAGAGCCACGAGCAATAAATCGAAACACGAAGTCCCAGGAAACCGGAAGATGATCCTTTTAGCAACCGGATTTCCAAGGCAAAGTAGAGCGCCGACGACCACAACAGCTAAACTGCCAAAACCGAAGGACGACGAAGAGAGACCCCACAACCACCTTGAAGCAACTACAATCCAAGAAGACCAACCACGTGTAACTATATCTAAAATCTCCCGGAAAACCGACGAGTAACAGATGATAATCACCAGGACCAAGCTCCTGTCCCGGTAAAAGCGAGCTCCACAACAAAGACGACAAACAAAAACCAAATCCCGCTAAATCCGAGCAAATTCACCTATCCGTCACCACAAGGCAAGCTCCAAGGACTCTAACCGACACCAACACATACCACAACCACGCAAATAGCGAAGAAGCAGGCAGAAAAGAAGTTAGACACTACCTTCACAGATCTGAAAGGGAAAAAACCACTCGATGGGAAAGGAACTAAACACACAGGATCAGCTAGAAATAACTCCGCCAAACCTACACCAACCCAAATACAACATAAAAACTTCCCAGAAGCACTCCGACAAACTGAAAGAGCATCTCATGTCACTGGTTACAAGAACACATGACAACGAGCAAAAAATGGAGCAAAGCCTGAGAGCAGCCGACCAAATCTAAGACGATAAGGTGACGGAGCGATCGAAACACCACAAAAACTGAAACAGAGCTAGAAAACACACAGAGCATACGTTATACAAAGGAGAAGACACGACCATGACGAGACTCCACTGTCAAGACCTCCCATAGACCAAAACCATCGCAACACCTCCTCACTGACCTCTCAAAGCCTCCAGCGAGCCAGAGAAACCACTGAAACAAACCGAGCACGAAGCTCCTAGACCGCATCGAATCCGACCAAAGAAAGGGGGACTGAGGCAAGTAGAAACCAAGACAAAACCAGGAGCTAGCTAACCTTGGAAGGTGCTGAAGCTCGAGAAGGCTACAACGACGGTAGGACGAGACAGATCCGACAAGGAAGAACTCGATCTCCCCAAAGACTCCGAAGAAAACCACAGAAAAAACAACAAGAGAAAAGATGAGGGAAAGGAGGAGGACCGGCGGCGGCGCACAAGGGGCCGCCGGCCACCGGCCAAACGAGGAGACAGAGAGATGCGGCGGCTAGGTTAAGAATTGAGAGAGAAAATGGTGAATTTTTTTTTTTTTGATTATCTTTCAAACATTATAATCTAACTCCTCATGTGTGTTTACGTTGCAAAAAAAAAAAAAAACTTGAGCTTTCTGAATTACTCGTCAGCAGCTTGAACTTTCCCGGAAAATTAAAATTTCTGACTAAATGCTATAATGCCTAAAAAGACAAACCCACTTCCACTTAAAGAGAACATCAAAATTGTAGAAGTATTAAAAGAACAAGATTATTAAAAGATTTGCAAGAAACAAAATATGAGAATCTTAGAAGATTTGATATCCACAAGAAAGAACAATATGAGTAGGAGTAGGAAAAAGAAATAAGGAAATAAGTTTGTTATAAAAAGAAGAAGCAAGACATGAATCAGATCATCGATTAAGGCACGAATTCAAGCTAAAAACGATCACAGAGACGAGAGCAAGACACGATAGTCTACAAGGGAGATCAGATACATAGTTACAGAGTATCGTTCTGGTTTTCTGAGAGTATCAGAAAAGGGGAGCAAACTTCAACGAAGCAAGTTGAAGATAAAGAACACGATTTAGAGAGTCGACTATTATACAATTTCAATTGGTATCAGAGCGAGACCTTGTGATTTTTAAACAGGGAAGGTCAGGGACACATGGAGAACTTTGGTTCGAAACAATTTATGCTTGATCCAGACAACTATGGTTTCTGGAAGGTCCGTATGCGAGCAATTATCCGAAGTATCGACGAAGATGCTTGGACCGCCGTCGAAGATGGGTGGATCACACCTACAATCAAAGCTGGCACAGGAAAAGCGCCAAAACCAAAGGCACAATGGACAGAGGAAGAAAAAAAGATGGCTAAGTTTAACTCAAAAGCTTTGTCTGCCATATTTGGTGCAGTGGAACAGAATCAGTTCAAACTCTTCCAAAGTTGTGAAACTGCCAAAAAGGCATGAAATATTCTACAAACCACTTTTGGTGGAACTTCCAAGGTGAAACGATCACGAATCGACTTATTAGGATCAAAGTTCGAAAACCTGAGGATGGAAGAGAATGAAACGATCGCAGAGTTTAGTGCTTAGATAAGCTCAATAGCGAATGAAGCTCAAGTACTAGGTAAAACTTACAAGGACAAAAAGCTGGTAAAGAAGTTGTTAAGATGTCTTCCAACAAAGTTTTCTGCGTACAAGGCTGCTATTAGTGTTGCACTAGATACAGATGGTACAAGTTATGAGGAGATAGTCGGGATGCTACAAGCTAATGAGATGGAACTCGGAGGACCAAAGAAACTGAAGAGCTGAAGAACAAACAGAGGAAACTATTGATGCAGTAGCAATGCTAGTTAAGCGGTTTGATAAGGCAATAAAACGAATGGAGAATGGGTTCAGAAAGTTTCCCAAAGGACGAGACAAAGGGAAGAAGAGCGATATTCAGTGTAACGAGAGTAAAGGGTTTGGACATGTCAAAGGAGAGTGTCCAACTGCTAAAAGAAAAGAAGCTCAATGCTTCGAATGCAAAGGCTTTGGTCACTATCAATCTGAGTGTGTTCCGAATACAAGGAAGAAAGAAAATTCCATGATAAGCATGGATGAACAGAGTTCGGAGGATGAGAGTGATGAAGAGGAGTTGAGCAACTTTGTAGCGTTCGTGGGAATTGCAAACCTGGAGAGTGATGAAGAAGATTTTGTATCTGACGGTGAAGATATTTATATACTCCCGGAATATAAAACGGTGTGTGCGACATTACTCAAACTGAGCAAAGAAAACCAAAACTTACAATCTAAAACGGAAGAGTTGAAAAAAAATTTAGAACAGTTACAGGGCGAGTTAGTTCTTGAACAAAAAGGAAACAAAGGATTAAAAAGAAAAATTGCACAGCAAGAAGAAGAGCATGAACTGTTCAAAAAAGCTGAACTAGAGATCCGAGCTCAATTACAGAAGGAATGGGATGAAGAACGTAGTAAGACTAGAGAGAGAATCAACGGAGGTAGACCAGTGATTATCAAACATCCGAATCAGTCGTGGAGTGAAATAAGCCAAGAAAACCGAAAGGAAGAGAATACGAGGATACAGAATGTAAGTGAAGGACTATCTAGGCAAACGATGTGTTACTACTGCGGAAAGACAGGTCATCGGAGAGGTCAATGTGGTCGATACAAAGAAAAGCTAGATGAGCTATGGAAACTAGGTCAACTTCACCAAAGTCTGGAGAACGTGAACGCATATTGGATAAAGAAGAGTGAGCTATATGCCAAAATCAGAAGTATGAGGTGTCTCATGGCCTCTGATGCTAACAAAAGATTAGATGAACGCTGGTATTTTGATAGCGGGTGCTCAAAACATATGACAGGAAAACGATGTTACAATGATAAGCTAAAAGAAATCAGAGGAGGGAAAGTTACTTTTGGTGATGGGGCTCAAGGGAAGATCATCGGAAAAGGAGCAACTCTGGACTCTGAGAGTCCTAGATTGGACGATGTGTATCTAGTGGAAGGACTCAAAGCAAATCTAATCAGTGTAAGCCAGTTGTGTGACCAAGGGATGAAAATCGAGTTTACTAAGACAGGATGTAGAGTGCATAATCTCAAGGGAGAAGTAGTACTTGAAGGAGAGCGAGGAATGAACAATTGCTATAGCTGGGTACAAGAGACAGAGTGTCTAAATGTCAAGAGTGATTTAAACGTATGGCACAAGAAACTCAGTCATATGAACACACAAAACTTAACAACTCTGGTGAATCAAGAAATCGTTAGAGGAATTTTGAAACTCAAGAAGAGTAGTGACGACGTAGTTTGTGGGGCATGCAAACAGGGGAAACAGGTAAAAATACAACATAAGAAGGTACCGAGCATACAAACTACCAGACCATTAGACTTGGTTCACATGGATCTCATGGGACCAATGCAAACCGAGAGTATTGGGGGGAAGAGATACGTTTTTGTGATGGTAGATGATTTTACAAGGTTTTCGTGGGTAAGATTCATCCGAGAAAAGTCGGAAACATCCCATAACTTTAGAATCTGGGCGTTACAAGTGGAGAATGAACGGGGAAAGGTGAAGAAAATCCGAAGTGACCGAGGAGGGGAATTTATAAATGAACAGATGATTACTTTCTGTGAGGAACAAGGAATACAACATCAGTTTTCTGCACCAAGGACTCCTCAACAGAACGGAATTGTGGAAAGGAAGAACAGGACGTTACAAGAGATGGCTAGAGCAATGATTCATGGAAATCAAATACCAATCAGATTTTGGGCTGAAGCTATCAACACTGCATGTTATATTATTAATCGGATTTATGTGAGAAAAGGAACGACAAAAACTCCATATGAGTTGTGGAAAGGGAAAACTCCAAATCTGTATTATTTTCATGTGTTTGGCTGTAGGTGTTATATTCTGAACGACAAGGATCATTTAGGAAAGTTTGATTCAAGAAGCGATGAAGGGATGTTCTTGGGATACTCAGGAAATAGTTCAGCATTCCGGGTATTCAACAAGACAACAAGCATGATTATTGAATCGGTAAATGTGGTGTTTGATTATAGCATGGCGTCGGAGAAAAATCAGATAATAGAGGAGGATGAAGAGCTTCACGTGAAGGGTGATAACCATGAAAGTGTAAAATTAGAGCATGAGAGAAACAAAGTACAAGAGGAACAAGATCAGCCGGTAAAATAACATCGTGATCATCCAGTTACCAACATCATCGGTGATCTACGTGAACGAAGGACTCGGGGAGTAACTATTGACTTCAAAGAGATGGTCAGATTGGTGTGTTTTGTCTCAACAATTATTCCAAGAGACCATGTACAAGCCATTCATGATGAGTACTAGAGTATCTCCATGCAAGAAGAATTAGCTCAGTTTGTAAGGAATGACGTGTGGGTATTAGTACCTAGACCAGTGGGTGAAAATATTGTTGGAACGAAGTGGATTTTTACTAACAAATGCAATGAAACGGGTGAAATAGTCTGGAATAAGTCACGATTAGTAGCGCAAGGTTACTCTCAAATTGAAGGTATAGATTTTGAGGAAACCTTTGCACCAGTGGCACGTTTAGAAGCGATCAGGTTCCTATTTGGAATGACATGCATATTCAGGTTTAAGTTGCATCAGATGGATGTCAAAAGTGCATTCTTGAATGGGTATTTGAAAGAGGAAGTATATGTGGAACAACCAAAAGGGTTCGAGGAACCGAACAAAGAAGATTATGTGTATAAATTGAAAAGAGCATTATATGGGTTGAAACAAGCTCCTAGGGCATGGTATGAAAGGTTGACGAATTTTCTGATTGAAAAGGGTACCAAAGAGGAAGCGTGGACAAAACGTTGTTTGTTCGGATCTGTGAAGGTGAATTCATGGCAGTACAAATCTATGTAGACGATATCATCTTTGGTAGCACGAATCATAAGTTGGTGGATAAATTTGTGGAACAAATGACTCAGGAATTTGAGATGAGCATGGTAGGAGAACTCAAGTTTTTCCTAGGACTCCAAATTCAACATACAGAGGAAGGAATATATGTGTCACAGGGGGCGTAAGCGCAGAAATTGGTGAAACGTTTCAGATTAGATACATGCAAAAGTGCTAAAACCCCAATGAGTACCACAACAAAATTGTCAAAAGATGAGGCAGGGGAAGATGTAGATGAAAAACTATATCGAAGCATGATTGGTGGTTTATTATATCTCACAGCTAGTCGACCTGACTTATGTCTAAGTGTGGGAATCTGTGCAAGGTATCAGGCAAAACCCAAATTATCCCACTTATTAGCAGTTAAAAGGATCATCAAATATGTAAAAGGAACAGAGAAGCTGAGTTTATTCTTTTAAAAGGATAAAAACAAAAATCTAGCAGGCTTTTGTGATGCAGATTGGGCAGGTAGTGTGGATGACAGGAAGAGCACAAGTGGTGAGTGTTTCTTTTTCGGAAACAATCTAATATCATGGTTGAGTAAAAAACAGAATTCAATTTCTTTGTCTACAGCAGAAGCAGGGTATATCGCGTTAGGAAGTTCTTGTACACAACTGTTATGGATGAAACAAATGACAGTTGATTATCGAATCAATACTGGGGAATTGGTGGTGTGGTGTGATAACAAAAGTATTATAGATATTTCAAAGAATCCTGTTCAGCACTCAAGAACAAAACACATAGATATAAGGCATCACTTTATTAGGGAGTTGGTAGAAGCTAAGGAAGTGAAAATTCAGCATGTCATGACAAAGGAACAACTAGCTGATATATTTACAAAACCACTGGATTATAATAAGTTTATAAGACTCATATCAGCATTAGGGGTGATGGAGACTATTTGATAAACTTAATGGTGAAAAGTAAAATCAGAATATTGGAACAAGGACTGGATGCTAAAAAAAAAAAAAAAAAAATAGGGTTTTTTTTTTTTTTAAAAAAGAAGGAAGAAGTATAGTTTGGAACAGAGAGACGCTTGAGCTTCTCACATACGACATTTAAAACCAAGGAGCAAGGAAGTGAGAGTCAAACAAAAAAACTGAGAAAGGGAAAAATGGTGAGAACCAGGAAGATGAGGAAAGCTGAGTTTCCGGGAAAAATGGTGGCTGGTGTGGTTACCATAGATGAAGAAGAAGGAAATCGGAGTGTCGATGTTGAGGAGCTAAATCCGTTAGCTATGGTGGTATATAATGGCGAGATTAACTGTGATCAGAGGCCTGGAACCGAGGACGAACCACTGGGAGAGCAGAACTCAGGGGGAGTAGAGACAAGCTCGAGGAATACATGCAGAGAGACGAAACGAAGAGCTGTGAAGACGAAAGGGGGAGTAAGGAAACGTTCAAGAGAAACATCCAAGACAGCAGACAGCGTGGTTGACGAAGGACACAGATCGGAACGGAGTGTCAAAATAAAGTTAGGTAAGTCTCCGAAAACTGAAACTAGATTCAAGAATAGGAGGTGTAAGGAACGATTCGAGATGTTTCAGAAACGGAAGGTAATTTCTCAGAGGATAGTTAGACGTGATAAAGATGATGAAGTAGGACTGGGCTTAGCCATCAAGAAGGGGTACCTATAAGAAACTGTGACGCAAGTTTCAGGGTATGTTAAAGACAAGGTGTGCGAAATCTATGCTCATCTCCCAGACATGGAAACTGATGCAGCGGAAATTAAGGTGTTTGTCCGGGGAAAGTATAAGATCTTTTCGGCTCAGATGATAAATGATTACTATGGGTTGAAGAAACTCACCAAAAGAGAGACTAAGGCTGAGATGCAAGCCCATCTAGTTGGTAAAGAAGTGTTAGCAGAATGTCTCACAGGGAAACGAATGATGAGCTGGAAAGAGATCAGGTCGAAGACGTGTACAACTAAGATGGCTGCCTTACACACTGTGTGTTGCTACAACTGGTTACCTACCTCGAACAAGACATACATCAATGATGCTCGTGCCAAGTTACTGTAAAAGATTGCCAAAGGTATAAGAGTAAACTTTGGTAAATTAGTATTTCAGCAGGTGATGCACAGAGCTACAATGCCAGAGGTGAAGTTTGGTCTACCTTATCCTGCGTTGCTGTTTGATATGTTCTGGGGAGATGAGAAGCTGTCTGACGATGACAAACTCAAACAGCCCAAGGCATATGCTCCAAAACATGTCGTGGAAGCTGGTGAATCTGAAGCTGGGGGAGAAACGGTACCTGGGAATGACGGAACAAGTTCAGGGTTTGCCAAATTGGAATGTGCTATTCATCAGCTGACTGCAGAGATTTCACCTACCGAAAAGCTGAGTGACAAGGATCACCGTATTGTCAAGGACTCGATCACCGTACTGCAAGCAATGTTAAGGTGGGGTGAGGTACCTTTGCTTGGATGGTGAACTTGAATATGGGGAGATCTTGGAAGATGGGGGAGCTAGCTAGGATGTTTGGATTTCTTTTGTTTTCGGAATGTTAGGATGAAGGTCTAGGTGTTGGTGTTTGGATGGTTTTTGGGTGTTGATCTTTTTTGAGTAACTGGTAGGTAAGGATAGCTTGAAGTATGGGGGAGAATCGTCTATGACTGTTGGATATTTTGTTTGGTTCTTTAAATACTTCAAGTAAGTGTGTGTTTGCTTAAATATGTGATGCAAAAGCGCCAAACAAATGCTGAAGATATTCGAGATCACATTCAAGCAAAAATGGGGGAGTTTGTAGAAGTATCAAAAGAACAAGATTATTAAAAGATTTACAAGAAACAAAATATGAGAATCTTAGAAGATTCGATATCCACAAGAAAGAACAATATGAGGAGTAAGAAAAAGAAATAAGGAAATAAGTTTGTTATAAAAAGAAGAAGCAAGACATGAATCAGATCATCGATCAAAGCACAAATTCAAGCTAAGAACGATCACAGAGACGAGAGCAAGACACGAGAGTCTACAAGGGAGATCAGATACATAGTTCCAAACTAAGGAATAAAGTATCATTCTGGTTTTCTGAGAGTATCAGAAAAGGGGAGCAAACTTCAACGAAACAAGTTGAAGATAAAAAAACACGATTCAGAGAGTCGACTATTATACAATTTCAAAAATATCCAATCATGTTTATAATCCTTCGTTTTATAGTGGGATCTTTTAAGCCATAATTTTGGAATTTTTTTTTTAATCATCTATATTTAATTGCAGCATAAAGAAATTGATTTTTACTAAAGGGTCAATGACGTGGTTAATTGGACCGGGTTTTATTATTTTTGACATTTTGTAATCAAATTATCTGAGGATAAGAACGTACCAAATTTGTTGAAGATATTCAAATTTTTATAATTGAGTTGTTCTTTTATTTTCTGAAAATAAAATGTTGAATAGTCTAAAACAAGCTAAAGGAAATGTACATTGTCAAACCTCATAATGAGATATGGTTGGTGGACCATACTTCTTGATTCTCTAATCGATCATGTTAACTAAAAGAAATAATGCAAGTGGTAATGAGTATTTATGTTATTGAATGTCTAAAAAATAAACTAAATATTTAGATAAATCTTACATAAAATTAATTCACAATAGATGAAATAGTAAAAATTATGTCCTTTTTATCACATCAGACACAAGATGGGTCCATGTTATGTCAGAAAATGGTCCCTCGATAAACCTTTAGATATGGGCTTGGGCCTGCCTCCTGAGCCTTTGATGCCAACAAGACAAAGAAACAAGGAGGAGGACATTGCTATTGGCTGTCATCTAAATTAATGTTACCGCCCAGTGAGGTTAGTTTTACACAGAGCTTACTCTATGTAATTAGTAGTAATAAAAATAAGGCTTCGATTTGTAACATTGGCTGAATGGCGGAAAATAAAAAAAAGTTGCATAACAAAA
>OVAU01000302.1:11278-22897 GCA_900406315.1 Biscutella laevigata subsp. laevigata | reverse complement strand
ACAGCCATTATCACCATTCTCTTTGGTTTCTTTGTGGTACTCACTGTTTCTACTAAGTCTCCTTCTTCTTCCTCCTCAGTTGAAGAAGGTGATAGCTACAGCTATTCCGCTATATAAAAACATTCTCTCTTGTATTGTCAAAAGAATCTCTTTATATGTAATGCATTTGTAGCGACAAACTCTGTGTCGCTGATTCGCTTATTACCACATTGATACTTGTGGTCTGCAAAAACTTCAATAAAATTGAACAATCTTTTTAAGTAAGGTTTTGTAAGTTTCTTCATGTCGCCATTTGTTTAGTGACTAAGCTATCTTTAAGTCAATTCGTTACAATGATTATTGAGAATCATATGATATTCATTTAGAAAACTGCATCTTTTTAACTTCCTTTGTTTTGAATAATTTTTTTTTGTAAACTTCTTATCATCATTTTCCTTGTAAGTTTAATTTACATTACTTTAGACGTAAGCTACGTCGCTGTCGGTAAAGAAAAGAAACCACCAAAAGAATTACAATCTGAATCCTCCCTATCAATTCTTTGCTTCTGAAACTTGGAACCAAACACGACATCATCAAGAGTCCAGTTGCTGTTGCTAGTCATCATTTCGTTGTAATGAAACCGATCACCATCAATCACTTCTTTATTAGCGACTTCGAGATTTGGAGCTTGATTGTTCTTAGAGTCTGTCAAATCAGAGGAATAAACTGTGTGGGGATCTATAGAAGAAAACCACTCTGAGAAGAAAAGCCTTGGAATCTCAGAAGCTGAAGAAGATCGATAGTTGCTGTTGTTGTGTCCGTTGCTCTCTTCTGATGGAGATGAAGATTTGTTCTCTTGAAGTCTTTCGAATGAGATGATGTTTCTTTTTCCACAAGCAACAGTTGATTCAGAAGAAGACGATGAGGAAATTGTTGATGTTGCGTGTAGTGAGATCTGAGACTCGAGCTTTCTCTTTTTCAAATGAGAGTGCCAATAGTTCTTTATCTCGTTGTCTGTTCTTCCTGGTAAGTGCTTCGCAATCCGCGACCACCTAAAAAACACACCCAAAAAACTTCTCTATTTACCATCTGCTGGAACAAGAGGGCTAGGTTAAATTAGGGCTACACTTACTTGTTACCCAAGGAAGAATGAAACGTCAAGATAGTCTCTTCTTCTTCAGCATTAATCATATCCCTCTTTAACCCTGGTCTTAGATAATTGATCCATCTTAATCTGCAACTCTTCCCATTTCTTTGTAACCCTATTAATGATCAAATTTTGACTAAGGATCAATATGAGAGACAAATAAAACCTAATTAGAAAGAGAATTAAACAAGAGAGACCAGCTTTGATGGGAACAGTGGTCCAGCAAGAATGGCCATGAGAAAGTATGAAAGTGCTTAGCTTATGATCTTCTTCAGGTGACCATAACCCTTTCCTCTGTCTCGGCTTTGGTCCTTCTCCAGGTTTCTTCTTCGCCATATTCGTCTTAAAGCTCTCCTGATAGAACAAAACATATATGAATATATATGGTCACTGCAAGAACATATATTACCAAAGGTTCAAGGATTAGAGTCTACATACTTAAGTTTAAGAAATGACCAAATGGGGCTGCTTAGAATAAAAGACAAATTTGGGATATAATAGTTATAATAATACTTATATAGTAGGATATTTTATGTGTTTGAATTTTAATTTATATGCATGTTCGTATGTGTTTGTGTTTTTGTATTGTATTGTATGTATTTGTCTTATGGAAGAGAAAAGTCGTATAATGGAATAATGTAAAGGATGGGATTAGGTGTAGTTTGGATTAAAATTAATTATTGATTAGCCAACCCAAAGATAAATTAGTAGTAATATTATTGCTAATATTTAAATTAAAATACTACTTTTTTAAAGTCACATCGTATTCATATAGTATCAAATTTGAGAGGGTAAGAAGTTTTGGTCTAGCGAGGCTATACATTTTCTCATATTGGGGAACAATAACATAACATCTAATCATGTCTCTTTTTAAGCATAACTTGAAATCCGGGTTAGAAGAGATGGAAGATTCTGTGTCTGATTCAAGTCAATGATTGTGCATAATAATGATTATAGAGAATCATCCAATCTGTTAAAACCAAAAGCATCTTTTTGCTACAAGCTTCAATAACAAGTAAACAGGTTGTAATATTGCCAAACCAAATACTACTTCAATAATATTCAATTGAAAGTTGGGTACAAATAATTTGTAAATATTTGTAGTGAAGTCAACATTTTCTAGTAATTATTTGCTAATTTTTCCTCTCACATTTTTGTATTTTTTTGATAATAAAACAAAAGAGTATTACATTTACACTGACAAGTGGACCAATAATAAGAGTATTTTGAGGAAATATTGTGTAGTTTTTACAAATTTAAATTATTATGTCTCGATCGAAATGGGCTGTCGCTAATTATAAAATCCTCTAGTTTTGTTTTCAACTTGTTGTCTCTATTGGTCTGTGGAAAACGATTAACAGACAAAGACTGAGAGAAGAGTAGACTCATTGTCTTGGTCGTCTCGATCACACAATACAATTATATACTACTACATAATATACAATAATGACTTAATGTTTAGCCATCCGAGAATAATTCATCATCTAATGACTATGATTACTTAAGATTTAACTAGTTAAGATTGTTTATCTACAAAACATCTTCTCCCTTGAGGTGGTATGGTAACAAAAACTTAATATATATGTCATTTTCAAGTATTTGTATATCATACAAGGAATAGTGATCGATAAAAAATAATAATATTTAGCTTTATACAGATCTCATCAAAATGAAGTGAAACACAAGACAGCCATTGGTCAGATATGCTTATAGCCTTTTTGGCAATGGAACTTTGAACTGGTTATACATAAATTAAAAAGTCTGTAATATAAATATCCAAATACGCATCAATTCCAAAGTCACATCTCTAAATAGGTAGCTGATAGTTTTCTTGTTCTTGAACACTGAGTAGTACAATCACGAACTAATCATGTTGAAATGGAACCTTGATAGTTGTTGAGGAATGGTCGAGATCACCGGTCCATATCTCTGTTACAGGTATAGGATATACGATTAGCAGTTTGGTGTAAAACCCAATTTCATATGTACCAAAGAAAACAAACCTGAACATTGTCATAGAGTTCGAACAAAGGGACGGCCAAGAGTTTTAGGTTCTTGGGTACTGCAAAGTACTCTTTCTCAGACAAGTGAACTATGTAGAGTCTCTTGCATTCCTGACATTCCACAAAAAGGAGATATAAACCAAACCTACTCAGGAGAAGAGTAAAACATGACTGTTGGGAGAAGCTACATTGTGTGTGTTTGACTTTGTTATTACCTTTGGTTTCGTGATGTGAGGAGGACAATACGGGTACATCATGGTTTCAAAGTTTGGACGCCACCACGTTGCAACGCATTCTCCTACCTGTCAAAGGTAAAAAAAAGCCCATCTAAAAACCAATGGATCAGGGACAAAGCTTTACTTATAACTCAATCAGACAAGACAAGTATGCAGCCATGGGGAAGTCTTCTTTCTTCATGTAATAAGCATATAAATATCTAGCAAGGACACACGACCTATCTTTGTTTCCTCGTACGAATCAGTCAATACTAGCAAAAGATTATTTTAAATTGTTTCTCGTTTGCAATTAAGAGCAAGCACATGCCAAACTAACCTAGTCCCTTTAAGACATCTATCCATACCAAAATATCTGGTCACTATCAGTCAGAGAAGTAAAGCGGAATCCACGATAGTACCTTCCAGTCAGGTACAAGAGTAGCCGAATTGCCTCCAAGCTTACTGGTCAACTTTCTTTTCAGGCCTTCAACTTCTGCAAGACTCAAGATTGTACACACAAAAATGAGGCAACAAAGAAAATCACAAAAGCTAAGAGAGTATTTATAATGGATGGTTGCTCTATACCATTTTCTCCAGGCTTCAGGCGTCCACCTGGAAGTTTGCAGAATGTGTTACCGATCTGTAGGAGAAGTATATGAGGATGGTTGTGCTCTTGTACCTGAAAGATTGATCAGCATAAGGTATGGAGAAGAATCCCGAGTGTTAGAGAGATATAACCAATCTCAAATCAAGTTAGGTGGTAATAATTCTAGGCTTATATGCAAATCCTTCAGTTAACTTATGCATCAACGAGATACCTACAGGTATAAGAGATTGACCATATAGGATGTCAAAACAACATCTCATGTTCCCAAGAAAAGTCCATGTCAAGAGATGAGGATGTGCAGCAGATGCCACTCCATGGGTAAACATGAGAGCTTTGAAAGGGAAGGGTGCATACAAACAATGCAAGAAAGTACAGAACAAGAAGCATAACATACATGCCTGATAAATGGCATAGTTCAAAACCTGTGACTTGGAAAGGTTAATTTATATTACTTAATAGTGTTACTAAAAGTTTTTGAATCCACATAGTTTTTGGCTTAGCTAAGGGTAATTTAATCCTTTTGTGATTCGAGCTTCTTCTGAATCTAAGGTTACTCAAACAGTAGAAAATGACCTAGATAATGCAACTCGAAAAGGAAATTGATAACTCCAGTCAAATATGAAACAGCTTACATTTCGGACACGTTTTTAATGATACATTGGGTAGAGAACGCATGTTCAAAGAAGATAAACTACACTAAGTTACACTTCAGTGGAATTACATATACGAAAATATGGCCATACAATTCATGAACCACATAGCTGTTCTGCCATACAATAAGACTACGATTTGTAGACAAAATTTCTCTAGGTTAAACAACATAAAGGAAACTATATATGAGTTTGATAACAAGTATAATGGACCGAAAAGCATACCAGCAGAATCCCTTCAACGCTAGTCCTCATGCCCTCTTTCATATAGCTGTAAAACAACATTAAGAAAACAAGAAAAAGATATAAATTCAGTCATCAGACTCCAAGAACGCCTCAAGTTATAAACTACAGAATTCCAGACGTCATTTACCCACGCAAAAAATTGAAACGTTGGAAGAACCGACTAAATAAAAGTATTACATAACATGTAAGAGTAGCTCTAGCTGTTCTATCAAATCAATGAGTGGAAAGTTAAGTAGCTTATAGCTGTTCTTTTCACTTAAAGAAATCTCTCTTAGAAGTTTTCCAACAATACATATATATTAGTTGGGTAAATGGCCAGAAGATAACAACAATATTCTTCAGCGAGCCAAAACATAGGGAACAAACGAGATCAAACTAACCAACCATCTAAAAGAAAAATCTCAGTTGCTCAGCTGCAAATCCTAATATGCAAGCCACAAGTGTCGTATAAGAGAAAAAGGCCAATTTTTTGTAAATCCCAGTGATTTCAATGGAGTCCAAAAGAACTCCCTGATTTGATTCGCAACCCATGAATTTTCCCCAAAACAATTTCACAGAGAAACTAGCAGCGAGAACGCAGTAAAACAGAAAAAAACGTCTAATACTCTCAATTGGATTGCCAAAACAGCAAGATCATGATCTAAGTATGTGAAGGCCGTTAATATCTAGGGTTTTCAAATTCAAGCATCTTCTCCAACGGTAGGTAGCTACGAGACGAAAAGAGAAAAAAAAGAGGAACGAGCGCGATGAGGGAGAGAGGAATCGTACTTGACTTTCATACGAGCAAGTCGGTCCGCGACGGAAGTGTCTTTCTCCAGCTTCGGTTCTTTGGTTCCGAAGCTGTAGTTCGAAAGTGGGTACGTATTCACCACCTGAGACATCGCCATCTCACTCTCGCTCTCTGGCTAGTGAACCCAATCAGACAAAAATGTCGGAATTTCCTTCTCCGTCTCTCGCTCTGTTTCGATCGACGGCGGCGACGGCAACAGAGTAGTTTCTCGACGGGAAATTAATGACAAAGTTCTAGAGTCACGGCCTCTCTGCTCAAATTTTCTTACAGATGTTTAATGGTGTGGCCCAATATAGATTCAGGCCCAGTTAAAAGGCCCAGTCCATAAGAACCGCTACCTTCGTCGTCACTCGTCACTTTGCTTTTGCTGCTAATAAGTTCAGTAGACTGATGGCTAGACCGTTTAGTTTTCCTACAAATATCAAGCAGCAAACCTAAGAAAGCGCGCGAAAATTGGCACGACCATCCATTTCTCTAACGTAGGAGAATACGAAGAAGTAATTATGGGCAAGCAAAAACAGCAGGTGATTTCTCGATTCTTCGCTCCCAAACCCAAATCCTTAACACCACCGACTCAGGAATCGAACTCGGTAGCCGAATCATCAACACCGCCACCAAATATATCTGCCACCGTCTCCTTCTCTCCGTCCAAGCGGAAGCTTCTCTCCGAACACATCGCCGCCGCTTCACCCAAGAAGCCTAAACTATCCCCACACACTCAAAACCCCACACCCGATCCCAGTTTACACCGAAGGTTTCTCCAGAGATTTCTAGAACCATCACCTGAGGAATCTGTTCCCGAAACATCATCTAGGAAGTACACGCCATTGGAACAGCAGGTTGTGGAGCTCAAGAGCAAGTACCCGGATGTGGTTTTGATGGTGGAAGTTGGTTACAGGTACAGATTCTTCGGAGAAGACGCGGACATCGCAGCACGCGTATTGGGTATCTACGCTCATAAGGATCATAGTTTCATGACGGCGAGCATACCGACATACCGACTAAATTTCCATGTGATAAGGCTGGTGAATGCAGGGTACAAGATTGGTGTAGTGAAGCAGACTGAAACTGCAGCCATCAAGTCCCACGGTGCGAACCGTACAGGCCCTTTTTTCCGGGGACTATCGGCTTTATACACCAAAGCCACGCTTGAGGCTGCTGAGGATATAAGTGGAGGTTGCGTTGGGGAAGACGGTTTCGGTGCACAAAGTAATTTTTTGGTTTGCGTTGTGGATGAGAAAGTTAACACGGGCACATTAGGTTCTCGTCTGGAAATGAGTTTTGATGTTAGAGTAGGCATTGTTGGCGTTGAAATTTCAACTGGTGAAGTTGTTCATGGAGAGTTCAATGATAATTTCATGAGGAGTGGATTAGAGGCTGTGATTTTGAGCTTGTCACCTGCGGAGCTGTTGCTTGGCCAGTCTCTTTCACAGCAAACTGAGAAGGTACATTTATCTGTGTATGAGTTTATGTTAGAAGTCTGATTAATATTGAACAATTTAAACCCTCAAGCGAGTTTACCAGATTCTGTCTATAGTTATCGTGCCTCTCAATCCTACTTGACGAACTATTCGATACAAGAATCTTTCTATGTACGTTAAATTACTATATAGTTTAGAAGACAAGAACTTTTGTTTTTGTTGGACGTGGATATATCGATAGATGTTTGTTTGGTATCTTTGTTTGGCAGTTATTATTGGCATATGCTGGACCTACCTCAAACGTTCGAATTGAACGTGCCTCACTGGATTGTTTCCGCAATGGTAGTGCAGTAGATGAGGTTATTTCATTATATGAAGATCTCAGGGCAAAAAATGAGATCAAGGTGGATGTTGGTAATGGTGAAGAAGATATGTCTTCCTTGACAGTTAACGTATGTCCTTTGATTTCCTTCAGAACTTTCACTTATATTACTCTGATGATGAAGCTTTGTGAGATTGTTATGGAACACATTTAGATTTCGATAAGAGTTATTTTCTTTCTCATAAACGTTTGCTGCTGTTCCTGCTAATCTTTTCCATTGTTGACTGTGCAGACAATTATGAACATGCCACATCTGACTGTTCAAGCTCTTGCCCTGACTCTCTGCCATCTCAAACAGTTTGGATTCGAAACAATTCTTTTTCAGGGGGCTTCGCTTCGCTCTTTATCAAGCAGCACAGAGATGACTCTCTCAGCCAATACACTGCAGCAATTGGAGGTGCTTTCCTCTTTATTCAGCCTGTAATCAATGTGAAGTTCCGTGAACATTTGAACTTCAGTCATTTCTCAGTACTCTGAGTTTCCTTAAAACAAGCTGTATCTATTTTCAGGTTGTGAGAAACAATTCAGATGGATCCGAGTCTGGCTCCTTATTCCATAATATGAATCATACTCTTACAGTATATGGTTCCAGGCTTCTTAGACACTGGGTAAGACACGTTTTGTTTTCTTCGTCAGAGTTTTCATGGATTTTTTTCTAAGTGGTAGGGAAATTTTTAAAAAGGATTGGTTATTATGATTTGTGGGTACTTTTAATTCAACAGGTAACTCATCCTCTTTGCGATAGAAACTTGATATCTGCTCGCCTTGATGCTGTTTCTGAGATTGCTGCATGCATGGGATCTCATAGTTCTTCCCATATCAGCGTTGAGTTGAATGAAGAAGGTTCTGAGAAATCAACTGTAAAACCTGAGTTTTATCTTGTGCTCTCCTCGGTCTTGATAGCTTTGTCTCGGTCACCTGATATTCAACGTGGAATAACAAGAATATTTCATCGGACTGCTAAAGCCACAGAGGTGAATTCAGCCTGTCCTTTTACGCTCCTATGTGTGTTTGACTGACGTTAGTTCAATTCATATAGTGCAATACCGTAATAAAATTTTCCACAAGAAAATATTGACCTACCAGTAATTTTTATTGTATCACCATTTGTGTTGACTTACCAAGTCTAATCTTAAAAGTTCCCTCTGAACTGAAGTTGGCAAACAGTACAGGTTATTGCTTTCTTTCTAAAATCTAGTCAGCAAAATACATGCTTCGTTATAGCATCTGACAGATATTGTTCAGGATTCTATCCTCTTTTGTCATGAGGATATACTTTATAGGTATTCTATGTAGACATATATATTTCAACAAGGCTTTTGTTTAGTTTTAGAATAAATCTTGTTTAAAAAATACCGGGGGAGGAGGACAGGTAAAACAACTAACAAGCTTTGTTTCGAACCCCTATTCTTCTTCATTGGCTCCTACTTTATCAGTCTTATTCACCCGGGGCCTCATGCTTTCTTAATTTTGTGGATGAAAAGTTTGTCGCAGTTATTGAAGCTATTTTATATGCGGGGAAGCAATTTCAGCGGCTTGGCATGAAGCACGATTGCGAAATGAGGAGTATGCAATCTGCGACTGTGCGATCTTCTCTTTTAAGAAAACTGATGTCTGTTGTTTCATCCCCTGCTCTGGTTGACAATGCCGCAAAACTTCTTTCTGCCCTGAATAAAGAAGGGGCCGTTCGTGGAGACTTGCTAGACATACTAATCACTTCCAGCGACCAATTTCCTGAGGTTTGTCTGGAAATTAATACTATATACCCCTCTCTCTTGATGGTTTGTTTTGTGCATTACATAGGTTGTTAACCTTGGTATGCTTTTCATGAAACAATTGTTTAGTGGAGTTTTCTTTTGTTTCATAGCTCAATTGTGTTATTTGCTATGCACAGCTTGCTGAAGCTCGCCAAGCAGTTTTAGTTGTCAGGGAAAAGCTGGATTCCTCGATAGCTTCATATCGCAAGAAGCTCGCAATTCAAAATTTGGAATTTCTTCATGTGTCTGGGATCACACATTTGATAGAGGTACCCTATAGAGAAACTCGTAGTTTTTAGATGATGCAAGAGTGCAGCTTTCTTGATTCTTTTCAAAACTGCACCTCAATAGATACCCAAAAAGTATATTCATGCATCTGGGTAATAATAAATTTGAAGAAGGTAGCTTTGTGTTGGTTTGCTATTTGCGGTTACTGTTCTTTGAGAGTCGTGGACCTTTGCTTCTGATCTGAAGCTAAGGCTATGTTTCTCTGATACAGCTGCCCGCAGATGCCAATGTCCCTATGAACTGGGTGAAAGTGAATAGCACCAAGAAGACTATTCGATATCATCCTCCAGAAATAGTAGCTGGGCTGGACGAACTAGCTCTGGCAACTGAACAGCTTGCCATCGTAAACCGAGCTTCATGGGATAGTTTCCTCAAGAGTTTTAGTAGATACTATACAGATTTTCAGGCTGCTGTTCAAGCTCTTGCTGCGCTGGACTGTTTGCACTCCCTTGCAACTCTATCAAGAAACAAGGTTTACCCAAGGAACACACCCCAAACAAAATTGTGCATGTAGTCACTACTTTTAAGATCTAAATTCTTTTTCCATTATCTCCCTATGCAGAACTATATTTGTCCTGTCTTTGTGGATGATTGTGAATCAGTGGAGATAAACATACAGTCTGGCCGCCATCCTGTATGCATTTTCTCTCGCTTCTAATTCTTTTAAAATCTTAAGCTAAGTTGGAAGTATGCAGTAACCTTCAAAATTTCCCAGGTTTTGGAGACTATATTACAAGATAATTTCGTCCCAAACGACACAAGCTTGCACGCAGAAGGGGAATATTGCCAGATTATCACCGGACCTAATATGGGAGGAAAGAGCTGCTATATCCGTCAAGTTGCTTTAATTTCCATTATGGCTCAGGTAACATGTAATTAATAGTGAGCTTACGCTTTATCAACGTCTCTTACATATGTTGAATGCTAAATGATTCTAACTATTCCCTTTTGGTTTCCCAGGTTGGTTCCTTTGTACCAGCTTCATTCACCAAGATGCACGTTCTTGATGGTATTTTTACTCGGATGGGTGCTTCAGACAGTATCCAGCATGGACGAAGTACCTTTCTAGAAGAATTAAGTGAAGCGTCGCACATAATCAGAACATGCTCTTCACGTTCGCTTGTTATAATAGATGAGCTAGGAAGAGGCACTAGCACACATGACGGTGTAGCCATTGCATATGCAACATTACAACATCTCTTAGCTGAAAAGAGATGTTTGGTTCTTTTTGTCACGCATTACCCTGAAATAGCTGAGATCAGTTACGGGTTCCCAGGTTCTGTTGGGATATACCATGTCTCGTATCTGACATCGCAGAAGGAGAATGATCACGATGATGTGACCTACCTATATAAACTTGTGCGTGGTATTTGCAGCAGGAGCTTCGGTTTTAAGGTTGCTCAGCTTGCCCAGGTAACCTTTCCTCTCTTTTCTACATATGCACAGACAACATGGTAGGCTGGTCTTGAGGCCTGAAGAACTTGAAGATGATCAATGAACACATGAAAGCTGATTTCACATCTATGCTTGGACTGTAGATACCTCCATCGTGTATACGTCGAGCCATTTCCGTGGCTGCAAGTTTGGAAGCTGAGGTACGTGCAAGAGAGAAAAATAAAGTTAGCATGAAGTATCTCATGGAGTCACCTGGAAAAGCAAAAGCAAATGAAGAATGCCCAGAATATCGTCGTGCAAGCGCAGAAGAATCTGCTAATGCTTTAGGTGACTTCTTTGAAGAGCTGAGACTTGCTCTATGTGAAGAGGACCCTTCGAAATCATTCAAGATTTTAAATCGGGCTTGGAAGATTGCACAGAAGAATCAGTAGCAAGGTCTGCAAAATCAAACTAACATTATTCAATCCAAACATTTCCAACGACTGCAAGGCATCGAACTACTGCTATGGAGTTTAGAGAGGGATGGTTTTTGTTTTTCTGTGGTTGGGAAATATTTAAACTCCTGCTTTAAGCAGTTTTGTGTATGTTAATTGATCAAATTATGTATAGTTTTCTGGTGGTTAGAGTTGGGAGTATTATTAATACAAAAATGTTTCCAGAATACGATATATATTGGAGCAATTAATCTATGATTACTTTTTGGAGAGATGAATCTTCACAGATTACTCTTAGCGTAATT
>OVAU01000301.1:0-22903 GCA_900406315.1 Biscutella laevigata subsp. laevigata | reverse complement strand
GAATTTTCCCGCCAAAAATAGCGGAATCACGATTTTCCCGCTAAAATAGCGGAATCACGTTTTTCCCGCCAAAGTGCATATCTCATTTAATGAGACTCATTATATAAAACTTGGAGTTGAAACCATTCACCAAACTGCAATCGTTTTTTTATATATATAGAATTCTATCAAATGCATTATAATTTTAGACAATCATGAAAATGAGAAACTAAGTCAACAGTCAAATATAAATTCTGAAAGTTAAGCCGGTGATCGAAAACAAAATAAAAGAATAATTAATCAATTTGATCAACACTAGTAAGTAAACAAAATTATAAATACTTAAGGAAAAAAGAACAAGTTCCACGCAAACTACATAGTGAAAAGATTCACGCATAACAATAGACAAAACATTTGATGTTTTTTTTTTCGATTTCAGCCATAGGACAAACTCTTATCTTGATCTCTCGATTTCAACCAATATCGAATTTTTTTCTCACGCTTTGCTCTATTTTAGAGACACTTTCTATGAATCTTTTTTAATTTGAACCCGACCTAAAATGATTTGAAACTCATCACTACCAAATATAATTAAATACATAGTTTATACTAAAATGTTAAATTCATAATATAAACTTTTCATGTATCAAATCCTTTTGCCTAAAGAAACATGATTCACGCTTATACAGACTTCTGTTGCATCTCAGCAACACTCACAGTAACAGCCTCATCAGGTATAAACCTTCCCCAAAACCAATGTGCCTTCCACACTCTGTTCATCTCTTCGATTGGTACATTCTTCGTTTCAGGCAACATCATGTAGATGAATATCGTCATTACGAAAACAAAAACTGCGAAAAAGAAGAAGAGTCCGAATTTCATGTGACAGAGCATAGTTAGGAAGAGTTGAGCCACAAGGAATGTGAAGAACATGTTGACTGCTACGTTTATGGCTTGAGCTGCTGATCGGATTTCTAGTGGAGATATCTCACTAGGAACTAGCCATCCTAATGGTCCCCATGACCAGGCGAAACCCGCTACGTAGATGCAGATCAGTGCTACGATTAGATTAGCATCAGATTTCCCTATGTTACCAGTTCCAACCACTCCGAATTTGACCCCAATCATGATTCCAATAGCGACCTGCAACACACACAGACAGTTTCTAGAGGTTGAGTGTCTGTCAAGAAATGTAAGTAGGATTAGGTTTATGGTTAGGGCTTTTGTGTTACCTGAGATATAAGCATCTGAATACCTCCTTGGATGAACAAAACTCTTCTTCCAAACCTATCCACCGTGAAAACAGAGACAAAGGTACACAGAAGCTCGATGATACCCGTGACCATAGCCGATAAAAGCGAGGCTTTGCTACCAAACCCTAGGGTTTGGAACAGTATTGGTGCATAGAAGGTAATGACATTGATTCCGGTAAGCTGTTGGAAGAAAGGAATGAAGCAAGTCATGATCAATTGTGGTCTGTAACGAGGAAGCAAAATGTTCTTCCATGGATGTTTCACTTGCTTTGACTCTTCACTTGCATCAATGAGATCTTGAAACTCTTCATGAACTTCATCAGTTCCTCGAATAGATTGAAGCATTTGCTTCGCCTCTTCTGTGTAGCCACGTTCGATGAGTGAGTTAGGAGTGTCGGGAAGGATCAGAGCTCCGATCATGATCATCACTGAAGGGACACAAGCTAATCCGAGAGAGATTCTCCATCCGGTGTTTCCTTTCATTTGTGCAGTGAAGTAATTGATGATCGTTGCAACCACAATACCAAATATAATCGCTACTTGAAACCCGTTGTTGAACGCTCCTCTTAGATTCGGAGGAGCCATTTCCGATAGATAAACCGGCACAGACTGAAACCAAAACCAAAACCAAAACCGGTTATCTAAGCAGCCATTGTTGCTTCTTCTTCAAGTTAAATTTAAGTTTAACCATTGTTAGAACTTACTTGATTGGCGAATCCGACTCCAAAACCGAGTAGAATACGACCAATGAGAAGCATGGCTATGTTTTGAGCAAAGCCATTGAAAGCAGAGCCAATGAAGAAGGTGAAACCACCGAGGAACATCGACCATTTCCTTCCGAAAACTCGAGTCACAGTGGAAGCGAAGAGGGAAGAGATCAAAGCAGCCAAATAGAGAGAAGAAGTGAAGAGAGTAAGAAGCTGACTATCGAATCGACAATACTCGTTCTGGTGTGCGTTCTTCATCTTCTTGTACACGTCAGGGAAAAACTCTTGCAAGAATGGATCCATCGAAGTTACCCCTCCTACAAGCAATAAAAAAAATCCTAAATTAATATCAAAAAAGAAGAAGAAGACTTGAATCTGAGAAAAAGAAGAAGAAAAAAACCAGAGATTCCGAGATCGTATCCAAAGATGAGACCACCAAAAGCACCAATGAAACATGTTACGAACACTTTTGATGTTAATTTGTAATTATAGTTCCTAACTCCCGGCGTTTGACTGACGAAACCTCCTCCGGCCATTTCTCCGATTTGGTAGTAGCTCCAGTTAGAATTAAGCAGGGATAATCGAATCGAAAATCAAAGGTAAGAAGAGAATTTGATTTGATTTGAAAATGGAGAAGAGAGAAGTTGAAATTTATAAGATTCGTCAAGTAATAACTGCCTGTTGACTAACAGCTGTTCTGTCTGAATCTTATCCGCTTCCATAAATCTCGTGACTTTTCTTTATTATTTTACGAAATTAACGAAAGTGTTAAGCGATTAAATTTGGTGGTTGTTTTTAAGATAAACACTAGAACTACAATTATTGACTCAAATCAAACTATTTTTAGATTTATTGTCCCTTTTTCAAGAAGTAATAGATATTTTTCTATAAATGAGTAAATGTCTGAACAAACTTGAGTCAATAGACATAAAAGACCGATACTATTTTTATTTTCAGATAAGATTTTTGATTCTATTTTGCTTTTTTTTCTTCCTAAATTAACTAAAAAAGAAGTTTTATTCATCCAAATTGAAACTATACAGTTGTACGCATTGGCGGAGCTACCCTATATTTAGGGGGGTCATTTGACCCACGTGGATTTTTTATTTTTAATTAATTTTACTTAAGAATTAGTCAATTATCAAAAGTATTTAAGGTAAATTATCACTATTGACCCACATGAATTATGTTTTTAGTATAATGACCCTTGTGAAATTAATTTCTAGATCCGGCACTGGTTGTACGGTACTTTCAATCTTTATCTCTTTGATGATACCTTGATGATATCTTTTTTTTTTTTTTCTTCATTCTCATTCAGCGATCTAACGAATGAAACGTTTTTATATCATTCACGGGACCAAAATCAGTAGTTTTTGTTTTGTGTAAAAAAAAGAGAGTTGACTATCGCTATTAAGTACGTAGTTTCATGATACGTTTACTCGTAGTCTTTCGTTGCTCTCTCCACTCTTTGATGATCTAATTTTACCATAAGTATATATTAAAAATTTTGAACCGAATCAACAACCAAAAAAAAAGAAAAAGGCAGCGATTTGATTTGATTTGGGTGGGTTCAGTTCAATTATTGAAACCGCCTCTACGATCAACTCCATTAGGATTTATTTAAAGCCCAAAAGAAAAGAAGAAATGAAATCCGAGAGAAGGGGTATTCTCCCGTTGCGACATAAGACATCACTTCCATCTTATAATTTAAAATATTTAAAATGATTTTAAAAGAATTCAGACTCTAGACTTCTTGAACTCAAGAACATATCTCTCCCAGTAGACTACAAATACCTTTTAACAAATCTTCCACAGGTGTATAAAAAAAATCATAAGACTACAAGTTCATGTTTGTCCGACTTAGATTCAGGGTCGATTTTGATAACGAACTTCGACATTACATCCTCAAAATTAAATTAAAATTTATAATATAATTAAATAATAATTGCATATAATGATTGATTAATTTATTTTAAATATTTAAAGCACACGTATAAATTGAAATTAGAATTTCATTTTGAAAAATCATACTATCATTAGAAAAGAAAATTATCATATTAAAAACTGTAAAATATTGATAAGAATCATAACTCAAGAAGAAGAAAATAATTAAATCATATAGAAAATATAAATTATAAAACCTAGAAAGACTATATATATATTTTTTATATCAAAAAGGAGTCATCATCGTTACACTACAAAGAACTTTTAAACTAACAGAACCGCGTTGTATATATATAAACAAAATGTTACAATCTCAGGTTTGTCATGTTTGGGTTCATAGTCGGCTCCGATAAAAGGCTTTCTAACAACAAGAGGCCATATAAGTATTTTATATTACTTGATATATATTTAGTTAATAAAAATATAAATAATTACACATTTTAAATATTTAAAACACCTATAAGTTGAAATCAGAATTTAATTTTAAAAATCATGACATAATTTAAAATACAAGAGGTCATATTAAAAATGAGAAAATATTGATGAAAACATAATTTAAGAAGAAAAATATGAAATCATATTGAAAATATTAAAAGTATTTTAATAATTGAAACATATATAAAAACAAGACCCGAGCGTTGTTCGGGTTCTCTCATAGTTAAACTTAATAAGCGGATTTCAAATGAGGCATTTCATATATCATATAGAACCGATGACAGAACTGATGACGTGTCATTTTTTTATTGCAAGGAGGAAAAATGCGAATTCCGTCATGATCCCTCTTCCTCATCCTCTCATCGATTTGGTCCAAGATTCGTCGGAGATCTGTTTGATTATCGACGACAAAATCGCGAAGGAAGCAGCGTTGAAGAAGATCGAAGCAGAGAAGATTCCAATAACAAACGTGATCAAGGTCTCTATGAAATCCAATCTACGAAAACTAGAAGAAGAGAAGCGATTCGAGCTGTATTTCGCTGAGAAGAGATGAATGCCGATTTTTTCGAAGCTATTAGGGAAAGATTTGATCAAGAAGAAGAAGAAGAATCCGATTGCGATTAACCTGAAACACGAAGACTGGAAAGGGCAGATTACAAAAGCTTGTGAATCAGCTTTGTTCTTCGTGGGGACTGGTACTTGCAGTGTTGTTAAGGTAGCGAAATTGTCAATGAGGAAGAAGGAGATTGAAGAGAATGTGATGGCTTTCATTAATGGGATTGCTGAATCTATTCCTGGTAAATGAAAGAATGTTAAATTGTTTCATCTGAAGTTGCTTGAGAGCTTGGCATTGCCTGTTTATCATAAAGCCATAACTTGAAGCTAAATTAAAGAATAGACAAAACAAGAAGAAGATTAACACTTGATGAATATGCTTAAAGAAGGTAATGATGTAATGGAAGTTTCTCTTATATGATGATGCATTGTTTAGATTATGTCAACATATGATTTTTTCTGTAAAATATTTTATTAGTGGATCTTTTGAGTTTCTTTACTATACTTGGCTTTGATTGTTATTACAAAGTCTCAAGATTTGTTGAGCCCTTTTCATGGCAAAGATGATTGGATCAACTTTGAATTGTCCTTTAAAAGTTGTGCTCTTAAGAGAGACTTAAAATGTGAAAACAAAGAAAAATTAATGGAATATTTAGACTGCTTGATAGTTTCTGTTTTCAATTTGTAATGAGTCTATCCCTTTTTATGTTTTGTGGGAGAAGTGAAGGACACAGATTGAACAAGGAAGATTCACGGATTAAACAAGGAAGACTCATGGATGTAATTTGTGTCTTTGTCATTTTTTGTTTCTTTGTCATTTTTGTTTCCTTGTTTGTGTCTTTGTTTCGATGAAGAAAACGTTAATGCACAAGTGGATTATACGTATTCAACGGATATGCCTACAAATCTCATAAATATGATGGCCAACCGAAATCAAGTTCGTGATAGAATAAAACATGATCAACTAAAAGTGGATTTGGAGGAGCATATGTGACAAAAATTCAAAACAAATTAATATCGCAATCTTCGTTGTTGGATGTTTATTCAACTTGAAGATCTTCACGTTAGTAGAAGAAGGAAAATTCATATTGACTCAAAGGCTCCAATTGAAGAAGAGGCTCTCAAGTTACTAAGGGAAAAGGAAAGACTCCATCTGAAGAAGAGTCTTCTAAAGCTATTCTAATTAGTGTCATTGACACGTGAGAGATATAATGGAGTTATCCTCTTCGTCTTTCATAGAGAGTCGAAGGTGAGCTTCTTGGAGCTGCTCGTCAATGGCGTTTGATGGAGAGAGAGTATCTTTGAGAGAGAGAGAGATCAGATTCATGGAGTCTAGGGATGTGTTATTCTCTAGTTGTTCTTTTCTCTTCTCTTTTTATTCTAGTTCTTCTTCTAGTTTGTTCGTGAGTTCTTCTTGAGTTCTGTGAGTTGTAATCTACACATAAACACTTGTATCCTTTGGGATTTCTTATTGGATGTTTGAGGGACCATATTCCCTCACGAGATGTACTCGTTGCGGCGAGGAACTCGTTAAATCCTGTGTGCAATTTTTTACTTCTTTCTATCCGTGACAAAAGATTGAGACATAATCGATGATCGATTAACAACATTTGTTTATCTCCGTTAAAATTTTAAAATGTTTTTTATATATGTTTTGTGTCATGTATATTTCAATAATTTAAGAAAATAATAATAATGTGTTTAATATTAAGGTTTAATTTATTTATTTTTAAAAAACTCCAATATCTATTAAAGGAGGTGAAATTTTAAAAAAATTGTTTAAAAGTTTTTAAATAGTGAAATTGTTTAAAAGTTCTTAAATAGTGAAATTATTATAAATAATATTAAAATATTCTTAAGTGGAATTCTATCTCTAAATTATAACTAAAGATATGGGACCAATTTTTTTTTTTTCAACAACTTATATATATCTAATTAATATATTCACCATATGCTATTAATTATTATACATTTACCTCATGTGGAAAATAAAGGACGAGGGACAAAGATTTAACCGACAAATACAACACCTAAAATGCTTACACGACAACGACAAACACACACACACCCGTGGATAACATAGGCGGTGCATCTCGTCATATTCTTCGAAATGAAGAAAATATCCAAACCAATATCATCTCTCTCTCTCTCTCTTCTTATATATTTAACATCGTTCGAACAATAACTAAACTTCTTCTTTAAGAGAGACAACAAAAAAGAGAGAGAAGAAAATGTCGTCGTCTAAGGAGCTACAATACTTGGAGTACACATACAGAAACAATCGTCCCACCACTGGACTCCTCAACTCCATCTTCTTGACTACCGTCAACACCGCTGCTCGTTCTCTCGTCTCCGTCGCTTCCACCACCTCCACACCAGAGGTGTCTTCTAGGCGGTGGTCAGCTTCAGACCACCTCAGGTTCATCTCTATGATGATTTCATAGCTCGCCCTTTTCGGTCCTTATGACTATCTTCCTATAACTCTTCTCGTTTTTATTCTTATATCTTCTCTTTAGTTTCGCTTCGGGTCTTCTAACCGCGGCTGCAGAGAACGCGTTGGTCCCTGTATCGACTTCTTCATCAACGGCGTTAGTGAAGTATTCGCCTTCGCCGGATTTGAGTATGATGATATGTGACGGTGTCGATGAGCCTTCCTTCAACTCTCTCGGTAGAGCACTTTGTCACGTAAGTACATATATTTAACTTAAAACTTCATTTTCTATTAATTACTTAATTTAAACGTTTTTTTGTTAATTATGCCATCTTTTAGATATTGAATCCACTCGAGTCATGATAATCATATCTTAGAATATTTGTGTTCTATATTAATTATTAAATAGTGAAGCTATCTAAATTTTGGACACTCGAGGTGCATGACGTGTGCATTTTATCCCTGTAAAGTCCACATGGGAAACATGCATAGTGCCACGTCATAGATAAGAAAACAAAGAGGGAAATTGAAATTGTAAGCTGGATTAATCAACACTCGGGTTCTAATTAGGAGCTAATTTGCGGCTTAATACGAGCAGGTATTAGCGCTAATGAACGAGATACCAGTAACTTCAAGGAAGTATCAGTTTACAATGGGAATGGCTGAGAAGATTATGGAAGACAATGCACAGAGCGGACACGTGGATCTACTCGACGTTAATCGTACAGCTCTCGCTTCCTCCTTCGCACGGACAACAGCTCGCCTTCAAGACTCTTTAAAACGCTCTCGAACTTCAGAGGAACCCTTAGGTGGTTTGCCACTGCGTGTTGTTAGTGCCCTTCCATTAGGCGGTTATGTAGCCTCCTACGTGAGAGGGATAAGCGCGTGTATCAATACGGTTAGGTCTTTGGCGGATATGACTGGGAACCTGTTATCACAGAGTAGAAGGAGAGAGTATGCGGTGGTTAGAGCGGGTGGTTCTCAAGAAAATGAAGTTGAGCTGGCGGTTGAGAAGCTGGCGGAGGAGTTGCTGTGGATGACGGAGAAACTTAGGCGTTATGGTGCGGTGGAAGAAGGGATAAAACGGTGGAGCTATGCTTCTGGTTTAGCTTCCTTGTCTCTCACGGCTGCTCCTAGGGTTCAAGGCCTCATGGTTAAGATTTCTGGTAAGTTTAGTTTGTGAAGAAATTAATTTGATATTTTTGGTTCTCAAAACTATTCTTTAATGTTTTGCAGCGCTCTTAATTGGAGAATTAGCAAGAGACAAGAACCAAGTTCCGGGGCAAGTGAAATTCAGGCTTCTTGCAAACTGGCTACCATTGTTTTGCCACGCAAGGAACGGGCTGGCATTTCCTGTGCTGACAGGTTACGAGAGGGTCGAAGTGGAACGAGCCATAGACAAAGCAATCTCGACTTTGCCCGCTTTAGATCAAGAAATTTTACTTACAAACTGGCTCCAAGATTTCTCACTCTCGGCCTCCGAGTGGCCTAATCTCCAGCCAGCATACGACCGTTGGTGCCATTCTACTCGCCAACTTGTTATGTAGACTATCAATACTAGTCATCAATAGTCATGTTCAAACGAGAACAACCAAACATAGATGCGCCTCGTAATGGCTGTTCTGTCCAAAACATTTATCTTATTACATAATAAGACTAGTTTTGATCTAGTCAAGATTCAGACCTAAATCCTTTTAAAGCATATCTCGAGTATCGGAAGTTGTAGCTTAGATGTTCCTTTCACCAGATCAACCCAAGCTGTTCTATTATGGCATTCATGAAAATAAATGGAATAACCAACTATCAAGATGAGTTATATTTGCATAAACGGATAATACGGAAGAAGCAGATGGATGCTTATGATAGATGCATAAACTGGAGAAAGCTTGAGAAAGTTCCAATCTATGAATTTATTTCAAGGATCAAAGACAATCTGATGAAGGTTTTTGTTTGTAAAAGTGTACAGACAGAGAGCCAAGGTGTTGAAGTTCTTAGCTTATGAGACAATCAGCCAAGGACCTCTCTTCTTTTGCTCTCACTAGCTTCCTCCAGAGGAAGAAGCTGAAACTTCTGCGCTGCATACGGGGCATACCTACAGAATATTGCGTTAGTTTCCTACAGAATTCTGCCAATTGCCTCGGTAGTCGGTTCATATGATTGTTGATAAGAGAACAATCTAATTCCTAAAACTGTTTTTAAGCTAAGAAATCACTATTCCTAATTCCCGAGGAAGCTAATGAGTAAATGATTCAACAAAAGACGTACCTTGTTTATCTTCAACCAGTTATTTATGCACTCTGAGTGGTAAGAATGTTTGCATGGAAGCAGTATCAACTCGTCGTCATCCTCATAGTCTAAACGACATATAACACACCTGCATAAATATTATCAAAGTTATATACCTAGCTACGTTGAAAACTGATCACTGGTTTACTTAATAGGTTACATAGCGCATTACGATTCACTGGTTCCATTCTGATTGTCTCCATCTTTGTATTTTTTTGAAGGCAAAGATGCAATTGTATCAGCCGACAATCCTCTACTCTCGGTTCCCACTACTTCGCCAAGGGCAAGCAACTCCTGAAAACGTCAGATAGCGTAAAGTCATAATCCTTCACATGTGTTGAGACGGCTTTTGCTATGCATTACAGATCTTAACACTAGAGTCCAATACTCTAAACACAGTATCAACATTAAACTATATAAATCGTTACACAAGATCATGAGATAGAGAGAAAAAAAATCGTTCACGCGCTTGGACACGCGCTAGGAGAGAGGCGATTTTGGCGAACCCCAAGGCGATTTAGGGTTTCTTCTCAAGGGAGCTCAAGACGGCGGCTAGTGAGTTTTCCTCCTTCTTTCAAGGACCAAAGTAGCTTCCTCAACTCCAACTTCTCATCTCCGGCAGTATGGCTCGACGTTTCTCAACAGCGGAAAAGGGGAAATCTACGGACATTTCTGATACTGCTCCGCCTCGGAAAGCTCGAGTACATGTCCCAAGCTTTGATAACTCGGATCTACTCAAACAACATGAGCTTACGCTTATTGGCAGAGTCACGAACCCGAAGCAACAACGAATCTGGACTCTCATTCCGTTTTTAGCTGATTTGTGGAAATGCAAAACGAGACCCATTGGAGCCGATATGGGACAGGGTCTCTTTCAGTTCCAGTTCTCGTCAGAGGAGGACCTTCAAACTGTTCTGGATGGACGACCGTATCATTTTGCACGGTGGATGGTGATAATCCAGAGATGGGAACCGACGACGGCAAGATCTTTCCCCTCTCTAATCCCCTTCTGGATTAGGGTTCAAGGAATTCCTATCCACCTTTGGTCTGAACGTACTCTTATGACTATCGGAGAAGATATTGGGTATTATGAAAAAGCTGAAATTACGCAAACTTTTGCGCGAATGCGAGTGGCGATCGATGGCCTTCAACCGTTAATTGTCTCTTCGATAGTTAACTTTCACAATGGAGACCAAGCTGAAGCAACGTTAATCTATGAGAAGCTTGAAAAACACTGTTCCTACTGCTTACGCTTGGACCACGAATTTGAAGATTGTAGAGAGGCAAGGAACAATGAGCTCAGTATCGCTAGACCTATCCGCTCTGGATCTGTGTCGACTGAGGTGGGTATCTCGACTCGAGACTTAAGGGCAGGGGACCGAAGATTGACAAAAAACCCACCTAATGCCCCTGCTCGTTCAAGCTACTCCAGTGGATCTGGACTGCGGGCGTCTCTTAGCCGGCAAAGTGGGGACACTAGTAGGGAGATGGGCTTTCACCCCCGTTCCAACGAAGGGGAGCATGCTGAGATCTCAAGAACCCTTCATTCTAAGGAAAGGGAGGAGAACAGGAGACCCATCGATTGGAACAGAGACATGGTTCATGTCGATCGAGGTGCTTCGAGAGAAAGGGGAGTTTCCTTTAAATCCCCTCTTAGAGGTGGAACGAGCAGAGATTTGGCTCACAGTCTAAAGAACAGAGATACGGCTCGTAGTGAGAGAGAAGGAAACGCTTACCTTAGGGAAAGATTTGATCAGAAAGAGACCAGAAAGTCATCCCGAGACAACCTGTTGACCTCCCGCCATGGCTCTGCATCTAGACACCATCCCTATCACGTAAGTTCGGGGAGAGTTTGGTCTCGTATCTCCAATGGGTCGAGAACTCCTCTCTCGGATCGGAGCCATGGTAACCTTGAGTATAGGGTAACTAGAGACCTGCGCCAAGTGCTATCTAGAGAAAGATCAGCCTCCTCCCACTCCGAGAGAGGAAGGGAGGTTATGGATATCCAACAAGGTCGCAGTAGACAAGTTCCATCCAAAGAGGCATTAGAGGTGGCCCTAGGAGAAGTCCGAGAAGTTATGATCCATTTAACTAACAGTGTAGAACCCTCGGAAAGTGCAACGCGTAGGGATGGTTTACGCAAACAGGCTGAGCTTGGACGGGTCTCTCCCCAGCCTATAGCCCCGATTGATCCCGTTCTACCATCACCGCAGGATAGAGAGAGCGCTCTCTTAAGGCTTGAAGAGCCTGCTGTCTCACCTCTAACTCGTATCCCGGCAGCGCTAAGGCTGGGACCGGGGATTGAGGAGAGTCCTGGCACAGCAGATGGAGAGATCAGGGGTCCTTTAACGGGAAGGCTAGGCTTAACCGATGAGGAAAGATCACAGAGGGTTATAAAAAGCAAGTATGCAAGAAGGAGGGTCACAAAGCCAAAGGATAAGTCTATCCAGCAGAAAAGAAGATCAACTTCAGGCTCCTTCCCTTTAGTTGCCTCGAACGCTAGAAAAAGGAAGATCCAGTTGGTGCAGGCCTCGCCGAAGAGAAGAACTTCCGGCGGTCAAGGGTCAGGAGCTGGCCCTTCTTGCCGCTCCCCTCAGCGTATAAGTGATAATCATGATGCAAATGAGGAGAATAGAGCAAGAGACCAACCGAGGTGTACAATTGTTCCCCCTTCGACCCGCAAAGGCTTGGATTTTCGGGGACAGCCAAAACCCGGTCCTTAGCCGTAGCTAGCTGGAACTGTCAGGGGTTGATGAATCCTCTGACAGTCCAGCGAATAAAGGAGATCCGTCTGTCGCTGTTCCCAGACGTGTTCTTCCTTTCAGAGACGATGAACAGCAATGAAGTGGTGCTAAGTACGTTGGAGTGGATGGGCTATGAGCACTCAGAGCTAGTTTCCCCGGTGGGTCATGGAGGGGGTTTAGCTCTATTTTGGAAGCAGAACATTAAACTAGAAGTCATTTCCTCCTGTGTGAATTTTATCGAAACTAGTATCTTGTATGAAAATGCTTGGTTTAATGCAACTTTCCTTTATGCGGACCCTGTTAAAAGCCGTAGAAAGCTCCTTTGGGAAACCCTTGCAACAAGTGCTGGTAACAGGGACTCTCCCTGGTTTATTACTGGAGACTTTAACGACATCCTGGACCAATCGGAAAAGAGTGGAGGACCTCCCCGCCCGGAGAATTCGTTTAGCGATTTTCGAACATTTGTGGCCCAAACAGACCTATATGATTTGGGCTTCTCTGGAGATTGCCTCTCTTGGAGAGGTATGAGGCAAAATCAAGTTATCCGTTGCAGGCTAGATCGAGCTATGATGAATAGCAAACTTGTGGACTCCTTTCCAATGGCAAGAAGCCTCTACTTGAAGTTTGAAGGATCAGACCACAAACCGATCGTGACCATATTCTCTCCTGACAGAAAGAGACGCCGTGGTTTCTTCAGATATGACAGAAGGCTCCGAGATAACGAGGAGATCGGTCCGATTATCACTGCTAACTGGTCCTCGCCTCACTTACGAACAGTCTCCCAACGAATCTCAGCAGTGAGAAGTGCGATAATAGCTTGGAGTCGGGAGAAAAACCTCAATAGTAAGGTTAAGGTGGAAAAACTGAAAGGGGCCCTGGAAAAGGCAATGACAGATCCGATTCCTGAAGAAGGAAGGATAGACGGCCTTAATGAAGAGCTGAAGAAAGCGTATGCTGAAGAAGAAGCCTTTTGGAGGCAGAGGAGCAGAGTTTTGTGGCTCCAAGCGGGAGATAAGAATACTGGCTTCTTTCATGCGGCAACTAAGGGACGTAGAGCAAGGAATGGTATTACGGTGATTGAAAACGATACGGGAGAGGAATTCGTTGAAGAGACACAAATGGCAGCATGTATTCTCAAGTATTTTGAGAACTTATTTCGATCCGATGACCAAGAAAGAGACCGGATTGTTCGGCATGCTCTATCTCCTAAGGTATCTCCCGATACCAACGTGGAACTAACGAAGATCCCGACAGAGAAAGAGATAAAGGAAGCGCTATTCTCCATCCATGCAGATAAGGCACCTGGGCCTGACGGTTTCTCAGCTGGATTTTTCCAAACTCATTGGATGACAACAAAGAGGGCAATTTCCGAGGAGATTACTAGCTTCTTCAGAACGAACGTGTTTCCCACCCGAATCAATGAGACGCTTATCAGGTTAATCCCAAAGACGACAAGTGCAAAGAGGGTCAGTGACTTTAGACCAATCGCATTGTGCAACGTCTACTACAAAATAGTATCTAAGTTGCTAGCAAGAAGATTACAACCACTGCTTCCCAATATTATATCGGAAAACCAGTCGGCGTTTGTGGCAAAGAGAGCTATATCGGATAACGTACTCATCACACATGAAGTACTGCACTATCTAAAGTCATCAGCTGCCAACACCCATTGCTATATGGCGGTTAAGACCGACATGAGCAAGGCGTATGACCGCCTGGAATGGGGCTTTATTCGAGCAGTTTTGAGAAGACTGGGTTTTCATGAGCTATGGATCGGATGGGTGATGAGTTGTATATCCACAGTGTCTTATGCAGTCATTCTAAATGGAGCTAGCCATGGGAACTTATTACCTGAGAGAGGGATCAGGCAAGGGGATCCACTCTCCCCGTATCTATTCATTCTGTGTAGCGAAGTTCTTTCAGGTCTATGCACCAGGGCGTTGGGTGATAGAAGACTAAATGGGATCCGAATCGCTAGAGGCAGTCCAAGGATCAACCATTTGCTGTTCGCGGATGATACCATGTTTTTTTGCAAAGCAGATAAAAAGAGTTGCCGTAATCTGATGAATATCTTGGACCAGTATGGAAGAGCCTCTGGTCAATGCATAAATAAGGGGAAGTCCTCCGTATCCTTTTCAAAACGAACCTCGGAAGATACTAAAGCTCTAGTGAAACGAGAGTTGGGAATAACTAGCGAGGGTGGACTCGGCAAGTATCTAGGGATGCCGGAAGTATTTGGGAGGAGGAAAAAAGATCTCTTCAACTCCATCTTAGATCGAATGAAACAGAAAACGGCAAACTGGTCCACTCGTTTCCTCACATCGGCCGGAAAGCTAATAATGCCCAAGAGTGTACTCTCGGCAATGCCTTCTTATGCCATGACGTGTTTCAAACTACCAGTTGCTCTTTGTAAGCGTATACAGTCTATCATGACCCGTTTCTGGTGGGACGACAAGGAGGGAACAAGGAAAATGGCTTGGATATCATGGAAAAAACTAGCGCAATCAAAGAGGAACGGTGGTCTCGGTTTCAGGGATGTTCAAAGTTTTAATGATGCACTCCTAGCTAAGCTAAGCTGGAGAATTATTCGGAACCCCAATAGCCTCTTGGGCCGTATCCTTCTGGGGAAGTATTGCCCCTCAAGTGATTTGATCGGTTGCAAAGCTCAAACCTCCTCATCTCATGGTTGGAAGGGTATCTTGTGTGGGAGAGACCTCCTGGTACAAAACCTTGGATGGGCTGTAGGTAATGGACAAATGATTAACCTTATGCGAGATTTCTGGTTATCTACGTCCGAGCAAGAAGCACCGATGGGACCGAGTCGGGAAGAAGACCTATCACTTTTGGTATCGGATCTAATAATACCAGAGACGGGAACTTGGGATGAGGAAAGGGTGAGAGAGATGTTCCCTGACCTAGCTTCGAAGATCCTAAGTATACATACAAGCTTGTCCTCAGGACTAGATAAGAGAATTTGGTTGGGCCACCCTTCTGGGGAATATACCACAAGAACGGGGTACTATTCTAGAGCCAAAACACTTTTGGAGAGGGAAGAAACTGGTACTGGACCTCAACTAGACTGGCTTGCCGATATTTGGGGACTTCATGTTACCCCAAAAGTGAAGTTTTTCTTGTGTAAAGCGGCCAAAGGAACCTTACCAGTGGGGGAACGTCTGGCTACAAGGAGAATTGACATTCAACCAACATGTCCCAGATGTGGTGGGATAGAGACAATTCCCCACCTGCTGTTTCATTGCAGGTTCGCGAGACAAATTTGGAATGAGGCTCCCTTCCAGGCTCGGATTATGCTAAATTCGATCCTTTCGTTCGATGTTGGTTGGAAGTCCCTTAGAAGATTGACTACCTTACCGCCGATAGGACTACCTAGTGCACCACTGGCGGCTTGGATCTGTTGGAACATTTGGATTGCGAGGAACAAGCACAAGTTTAATGATGTCTCCCTCCTCCCTAGAACAGTCATCACTAAGGCAATTCACGAGGCTCGAGAATGGTATGAAGCGCAGGAAGGAGCGAGAGCAAAAGATATAGTTCTGTTAGCAGCAGGGGATCAAAGACCACCAACGGATCACGCGTTGGTAACCTGCCAAACTGACGCGGCGTGGGACAAACATAATGGAAATTCGGGCGTTGGATGGGTGTATCGGTCGGGGACTGGAGAGGTGTTATCCTCACACTCGGAGAAGTATCAAAGAGCAAAATCCCCTTTAGTTGCAGAAGGGATGGCTCTACGAGCAGCAATGGATCACGCGATCAAAATGGGGATTCGGGACATTCGTTTTGAGTCGGACTCTCAGACGCTGATCAACACAATTGCAAAGGGTTCTAATTTATCGGACCTTCATGGCATCCTTTTGGATATAGCCGCTCACAGTTTATGTTTTGATTGTTGTTATTTTGTTTTTATTCCCAGAGGCTGTAATGCTCTGGCTGACTCTATTGCAAAACAAGCTTTGTGCTTGTCTGTCCTTTAGTTTAATTTAATGAAGTCTTTCCGAACAAAAAAAAAAAAGATCATGAGATAGAGTGAGAGAGAGGACCCAAAAGCATAAAATATTATGAATGTTTGCATACCTCATACGAAAGCTCATCAGGATCCATCTCATCCCAGGCATCCTGCACAAATAAAGTATACAGAACGTCAGTGGAAGCAGATCCAATCACCTTAAAGAAGCCATATTTTATAAGATCCTCGAACACGCAATTATAATTTTTAGTTTTATCTTTTCCGACAAAATGGACCAGGCTCCGTAAAACTCCACTCCACTCATGAGGCTGCAAGGTCTGAGCATAATGACGCCATGGACTAGTTAACACAAGCAGACGAAAACTAATACGATTACCCTACTGGCAAATGCATTTTTGACTTTCAAACATACAGTTGTGCAAAAATCTAATAGCATAAACCGAAAAAGTAAGCTATGATCTAGAACCGAAATACCCAACAATTTATAGAAAAAGACTATATAAAATCATCCCAAGGCACACAATATCCATCATGTGGACTGACTCAACCACAAACAATAACTACCTTCGATACACAGGGAGGAGCATCTAACTACTCCCCCAGATCAAACTATCACAGAAAAAACAAAACAAACTAATAAGGATAGAAGATAGATGGAACCATGTAAGATGTATCACTTAGACAATAGCAGGTCCTCACAACTTTTTTCCATATGACTAAACAAAAAGGGGGTTTGGACAGTAGTTCTTTTCAGATACTAATGGTAAAAAGATTCACAATCTCAAGCAGAAAAGAGGTTTACAGCTCAAGATCAAAAAGGGTTTTGTGTTGTAAGGAGCCTACCTGAGAAGTATGACTCTCATCCTCTGGATCTTCAACAACTGCAACCAAAAACAGTTAGTATAATCCCAAACCGATCTTAGCATGCCATCAAAGACAACTTGGGTGATAGCTAAAAGTGTACCATGATCAGTTAACCCACGTAAGGCAGACAACCTAGCTGCCATTTCCCTCTCTTCAGCTTCCTGGAGAGCTCTAGCATAGGCCTCATCATCTGAATAAGCAGCTTCTTCGGTGCCAGCGTTTCTGCCCTCATCTTCTTGATCATCTTCTCGGGTATTCACATCGGGCGCATCTTCATCCTGAGGATCCACATCTGTTTCATATTCGTCGTCATCATCATCCTCGTTATCCGGATCATCAAACTCATCCTCATCATAGACATAGCTTCCAGTTTCCCAGCTCCCATAGTCGCTAATTTCAGAATTCATGGTCAACATCATATAAGCCCGCTCCTGAAACCCGAAACATACAACATACGAAAACATGAGTATTCAACAGACAATTCTACAGAGATTTTTCGGAAAATCCAAATTCACCAATGCAATAAGAACAAAACGAGGAAACAGCTCTAGATGAAAAAGCGAGAGGCAGTTAACTATTCCATGTATCCTGGAGAATGAGCATCGAGAAAGCCCAAACACTAACAGCATCGAATAACACAAGAACGCAAAAGGGAAAGAAAGACGACCTGTTCTTGAAGCGTGCGAGCTAGAGCAAGATCGGCATCAATCTGGCTTAGATTAGTGAACGGTACTCTAGCGGAGGAAGATCGGGGAGGTAGCTCTCCCACCAAATTCGATCCATTCTCCTCAACAGCGACCGCCACAGCCGTCTCATCCCCCTCCTCTCCTCTCTCGTTTCCACTTCCGGTGTCTGAGACAACACCGGTCTGCCGAATCTCCGGAAGCCGTGCATCAGTCTCGTTAACCTTGGTAGCTTGGTCGGCGGCGGCGGCGGCGGCGAGAACAATTTTGCCAGAGAGGCTATTGTCGTTCTCCATGGGCATGATTGAAACTTAGGGTTTTCGAATCAGAAGAGATCGATTAGGGAAGGGAGGGGATAGTATCGAAAGGGAATTATTCAAGGAATCTAAGGAAAACGACGAGAAGAGACCGAAACCGAGAAAGAGAAATAGTGATTCTTCTCCTTTAGTTGATTTCAAATTTTTGAAATATGCCAAATTTTCTTCGAAATTTCAAACTCCTCTGTATTTTTTGTGTTTCTTTCTAAAATCACCGACTATGTTTATTATCACTTCACTTTTTTTTTGTTCTTCTTCGTTAACTTTGACAATTTCGCTAGGTTAGTATGCGTTCATAATCGATGAATTCATTCTTGATCGATGCCCTTCGATCTTGGCCCATTTGAAATATTACGTACCAAAAATTAGGAAATATTTTTATAAAATATTTTTTGTTGTGTTTCAATAAATATTAAATCGAACAATATTTTGATTTTTTGAAAAATAAATATTTATTATTTACTAATTTTAATTTATTATTTTGGTTTGATTACTAAATTAGATCAATTAAATAAAATGATATAATTTGGATATCGACTAATCAAATTTCCGAGTTGTACTTTAACATTATAAACATATTAATTTATTTATAGAATTATTTCATATAGAATTTTTTAAAAGATGATTTTCTTTATTAGTTGAATACTTTATATCCATTTTGAAAAATTTGAAGTATATTAAACTCGAAAATATTTTAAACTTTTTACTAATATCAAATAAATATAAGTTAAAATATATAATAATAAAAAGTATAGTATGCATATGTATGTATGAGATGTTCTTTTTTAACTATAATAAATATATAATATCAGATATTTTAAGTATAGAAACATAATAATTATATAGTATCATGATATTTATGATAATAATATCATGTAATTTCATAAGAAATTTAAATCTTATTTTTAGTTTAATATGAAAATACAATAACTAAACATTTTAGAGTCAAAACTCTTATGGTGTTGATTATGGATGTTGTCTAGGGTTACCCTACCCTATCCTGATCCTACCCTAATAAAATCGTACCCTAAATTACAATAGTATTAATAGGGTTACCCTGAAAAAACCCTAAAACTTAAGGGTAACCCACATGTACCATAATTTAAGTTACTACATATTAGTTTAAGTTACTTCATGAATAGATTTATGTTTTATAATTTTTTATAAATATACTTTAAAAGTTCTATAAATTTATGTTTAATCTCTCATTTTTATAATTAAACTAAATAAAAACGTTGGTGATTATTATTATTATTTTAGATAAAATTTCTTATTAAATAGTAATTTTATAATTATAATTTTATCATAAATAATTCAAATGGATACATATTAAAGAATCACAAATACAACAATTTTAATTGTCGATGTCTCAAATGGCCTTCTAAAAAATTGAATCACGATTTTCGCCAAAAATAACGGAATCAACGAATTTTACCGCCAAAAAGTGAAATCACAAATTTTCCAGCCAAAGACGCGGAATCACGATTTTTTCCGCCAAAAATCACGAAATTACGAATTTTCCCGCCAAAAAGTGAAATCACAAATTTTCCCGCCAAAATCACACAATCACGAATTTTCCCGCCAAAATCGCAGAATCACGATTTTTCTTGCCAAAATCGCAGAATCACGATTTTTCCCGCCAAAAATCACGGAATCATGAATTTTCCCGCCAAAATCGCAGAATCGCGATTTTTCTTGCCAAAATCGCAGAATCACGATTTTTCCCGCAAAAATCTCTTAATCACCATTTTCCCGCCAAAATCTCGTAATCACGAATTTTCCCGCCAAATTCGCGAAATCACGATTTTTCCCGCCAAAATCTCTTAATCACCATTTTCCCGCCAAAATCTCGTAATTGCGAATTTTCCCGCCAAAAATCACGAAATCACGAATTTTCCCGCCAAAATCGCGGAATCACGAATTTTCCCGCCACAAATCGTGAAATCACATATTTTCCTGCCAAAAATCGTGAAATCACGAATTTTCCCGCCAAAAATCATGAAATCACGAATTTTCAGAAAACGTGGAATCGCGAGTTTTCTCGCAAAAATAACGAAATCGCCATTTTTCCTGAAAATCATGAAATCACGGTTTATTTCACGATTTTCCCTTTAAAAATAATGCAATCACGAAAATTGGAATCACGAATTTTCCCGCCAAACATAACAGAGTCACAAATTTTCCCACCAAAAATTATAAAATCATTATTCTCCCGAAACTCGTGGAATCAAAATTTTCCTGAAAATTGTGGAATCAAGTTTTTCTTGAAACTAAGGTATAGGAAAATCCTATTTTATAATTATTTTAATAGTATACTAAATATAACAAAAGTATCATGGGTACCATAAACCCTTAAGGGTAAAACCCTATGAGACTTTGGGTAAAAAAAACTCTAACCTAATTTTACCCTATTAATTTTATTTAAAAAAAGAGGGTCATGGTCTTTGAAAAACATTTAGGGTCATGGATACCTAAGAGCAGGGCCAACGCAAATTTTTTTGCGTTTCTTCGAGAGGGTCTAAGGCCCAAATAATAATAAAAAGGGCCTTATCGTTTCTTAGTCGAGGAGTCGACTCTTCCGAAAGAACCCCATTTCGCAGACGAAGAGACGCCACGCGTCGAGGAGAAGCAAAAGGCGATGCATGTGGCGATTTCGAATCTGGTGTTGGCCGTCGATCTCCAGCGAGAAACAACGAAAAATCGGCCGGCAACCACTGAGATAAGTCCCTTCTGACCCAAATCTCTTTTGTTTCATTGCGAATTTGAGAATACGTTTTGAACAATTTCGGATTAGGGTTTGAAACCCAATCAATTTGGGGATTTCGTTTGCTATTTGATTAAATCGAGTTCTTATGCTTAATTAGTATGGTTTAAGCTGTTGAATCGGCGTTTTGATCGAGGAATCATCACGAAATTAGGGTTTTCCGTGACCTGAAACGAAATGAATTTTGGGGTTTGTTGAGTTGTTTGATTGAATCGACATGATATGTTTCTTTGATTTGTCTAATCGATAATCTTGAGATATTTCATGAAAACGAAATGGAATTAGGGTTTTTTCTTAAGTTGAAATCTGAAATATATTCGTTGAGTTGGTAATAACAGTTAATTCTTAACATTATTTTCCATATTATAGGAATGAATAAGCCAAGATTGGATCTTAGTTTGAGCTTTTTCTGCTTCTGCATCAATTCGACTCCGGATAAATCAGGTAATTTCGTCTTCTTTGTAGACTTTCTGTTAAGGATGAATGTGTTGTTGGAGCATGACTGTGACTGCATTGTGAATGGCCATAGTTGTTCTTAATTCTTAAACTGAGTGAAATGCATCATGAATCTTCAAACTGAATTGTCTTTGGTTGTTATGCAATGACAAATGAAATGTGAATTCTCTTGTATTAATGAATCAAGAAATCTGAAATGTTGTCCAATGAATTATGAAATATGAATCATGAAATCTGTTTTGGTTCTGAATTTTGAAATGAAACAGTAGATCTGAATGTTGAATTGTGGTAAGTAAAATGAATGAACCATGTTCTGAAAGCCGAAGTGTGTTGCCTGCTCTTATACTTTGAAGTTGAATCTGTGTTAACAGAATTGCATAATCAAATCTGACTTGAACTGAATCATGAAACAAATATGCATTTACTTTTTGAATTGTGTAGTCTACTTGAATTGAATTGAATTGAATTGTGTTCCAACACTTTAAGTTGATTTGGTTTTGATTTGATTGTGTACTTATGCTATTTGTTATCAAGACAATTGAATGCATATAACCCCTACCTATAATATTTATTTCACGAATTTAATGGTAAAAACTTAAGATTCAATCTAAAATTTTGGTATAAAACTAAACCTAAACTTAAAAACTTAAAACGCAAGCTAACTTAAACAAGAAAAGAATCTTCTTCTTTTCTTGTCTTAATTTCTGTCCTCTCTTCTGCTGTTATATTCTCCTGTCATTTGTTCTTGTGTTCTCTTCTTCTGTCCTCTCTTCTTCTGTTAGCTTCCTCTGTCCTCTGTTCTTTTGTCCTCTGTTTCTCTTCTTTTCTGGCATCATGGATTCTTTTCATGGTTCTAATCAACCATTTCTTCACCTCCTAAACAGTCAAGAATTCCCTCAAGTTCCCATCAGCCAATTCAACCTTAACCAAATAAATTTTAGTCAAGAAAGCCACTAAACCCTTCAAACTCCCAACCTTAAGGAGAAGAAAGGCTTGGAGTCCCACCGAGGATGTGGTTCTCTGCTCGGCGTGGTTGAGCACTAGCAAAGATGCTATTGTTTCTAACGAGCAGAGGAACGCCTCCTTTTGGGAACGTGTGGCAGCATATTTCAATGTTGCTCCTACACTCAAAGGAGTGGAACCTCGAACTGGTGGGACTTCTAAGCAACGGTGGTCTAAAATTAACGTGGCTGTTAGTAAGTTTGTTGGTGCATATGACGCAGCAACAAGAAACAAGCGTAGTGGTGAGAATGATGATAATATTCTCGGTAATGCTTACAAAATATATCTCCAAGATAACAAGAAACCCTTTAACCTTGAACATGCGTGGGTCGAGCTGAGACACAACCAGAAATGGTGTTCAACCATGGCAGGAAACAATGAAGGGAGTTCAAAGAGAAAGTTGGCGGATGAGGAAACAACTTCAAAACCAGTTGCTGAAGAAAGAGAGACAAGACCAATAGGTGTTAAGGCTGCAAAGAGCAAAAACAAGAAGAAGCG
>OVAU01000300.1:10996-22911 GCA_900406315.1 Biscutella laevigata subsp. laevigata | reverse complement strand
TCTATTATATTAAAACAAAATAAATCTACTATAAAAAGTCACAGTGGGCTATTGCTTAATATGATTTAAATTAAATATCTCTAACCAACTAATTGAAATATTAAATAAAAAATTCAATTATTTAATAATGATAATAATCAAATCAATAAGATACGCTTTAATTAAATAATGATAATAATCAAATCCACGATAATAAAACATTTAAAATTACAATAATTTAATTAGTATTAAACTTCCATAATGATCCAAATAAGATACGCGAAATCAATGAGATATCGTTCAATTTTCAGATTGTTAGCGAATATATTTGAATAAATCCGAAAAATATTCTTAAAGTGTATCTATTATATTTGAATAAATCCAACAAATATTCTTAAATTATTTCTTAGAATGATTTAAATTAAATATCTCTAACCAACTAACTAAGATATTAAATAAAATTACTCCATTAATTAAACAATGATAATGATAAGTAATGATCTTGATTATTTATTATGTTCACCCATAATTTGAATAAAAATATCCTTTACGAATATATTTGAATAAATCCCAAAAATATATTCTAAAATTACAAGATTTTAATTAAAAATATTTAAAAATAAAACAATATTTTAAAATCCAAAAATATTGCATTATAAATTTATATACATTAAATCAAATAATATTTAAAATCCAAAAATATTGCATTATAAATTTCAGCAATCTCAACAATATTTTTAGAACTATTATTTAATATCTCCATATAAAAATCAAAATCAAATCATAAATCATTTATAACATTTTTATCATTTGTAACCTAGAAATTACATATATACACTATCATATTTCTATAATTAAAGTATTAATTTTATTATTAATTTCAAAATAAAAAATAATCGTGTTGGGTGCGGACTCCAAACTAGTTTGAATTTAAAGATCAATTTTTCGTTAAATATAAGGTTCATGACTTCTTTTTTTTTAGACACGAACTACATACAAATCTAATTTGTTGTAGCGAAAAATTGAGATCTGTCTTCCATCCAATGTAAGCGAATATGGTGCCTCCCTCGAGCTCGCCGAGCAAGAAGGTCAGCTTTCTTGTTCTTTTAAGGGTAAATAGTGGCATTAACCTCTACAACTCCTTGAGNCCTCGAGCTCGCCGAGCAAGAAGGTCAGCTTTCTTGTTCTTTAAGGGTAAATAGTGGCATTAACCTCTACAACTCCTTGATTTCATCTAATTCCGCAGAAAATAAGGTTCATGACTTATCCACTCATTATCTTGGGAAGTGAATGATTCCTATTAATTAAAAACATTAGAAACATAACTTAGTTACTATGTGCATGTTAACTTTGATTCAATATGTTGGGTCGATAAATATAGTATTGGGTCGGAGCCGACCCATTGTGTAGCCTTATATCTCTTTCTGGTTTTGGTTTATGTTGGAGCAAACTACTGTATATATACACTATGTAAGTCTCACATTACAATCATTATCCTAATACCAACAAGATACCCTTGTAGATATGCCACGTGTCGCTGTATTATTGGGCGTGATTTTCTAAGTGTATTTTAATATTTGAATAACTTGTGTTAAATAAATAATTTCATTATAAAAGTGAGTGAAAGTTGGAGGTGTTGTAACTAATATCTAAAAACTAAATAATTATTAGTTATTAATAATTAAAATCTTTTTCTATTAACTAAATAATTATTAAAAAATTAAAAATTCAATTCATCTAGATAATAATTATTTTTATTTAATTTTAAATGGTATTTTTAGATCCTAACTAAATTATTAGTATCAAAAGCATAATGAAATATTAATTTAATTCTTTTAATTTAAATTTCAATTGATTGTAAATAATTTAAATTTATCATTTAATTGAAATCTTGTTGTAAAAACACTAAATTGTAGGATAATGAAATTTATCGTTTTCCCCGTTTTTATTTCTACTTCTTTTAATAATATGTATGACATTTTATTAATAATTCTATATAATGAAATAATATATAAGTTTTAGAATATTAATATAATTACATTTTCTTTCCAACAATTAAAAACGGATTTGGTTGAGAATATTTGGTTCAAGTTCGGCACAAATCTAGATTACACTTAACCGTTTTTTTCGTTTTTAATTTGTACTTCTTTTTATGATATGTTTTTNTATAAGTTTTAGAATATTAATATAATTACATTTTCTTTCCAACAAATAAAAACGGATTTGGTTGAGAATATTTGGTTCAAGTTCGGCACAAATCTAGATTACACTTAACCGTTTTTTTCGTTTTTAATTTGTACTTCTTTTTATGATATGTTTTTATTTTATTTATAATTCTATGTTATGAAATAATTAATAAGTTTAAAAAAATAAATNTTATAATTCTATGTTATGAAATAATTAATAAGTTTAAAAAAATAAAAAAAATGCATTTTCTTTACAATATTATATTTTATAAAAAATATTATTTTATTCCTAAGAACCCCAATTAGGCTCTACCAAGAAGCCCTAATTTTTATTAACTCTTACAAAGTATCTTAACCATTATTAATCAATATTAAATTCATAAGAACATTTTTAAGAGTATCTATGGTTGTGGTTGCTCTAGTTACTAAAACAAAAGTTAACTCAATTATGATAAACACAATCAATAATAGGAAATAAGATATCCTTATCCAATAAGAATCTCACGATGTACATGTTCAATCAAACCCTAAAAAGGCACAACCAGCACAAAAGCCTGTTACAATACATATATTTTCTTCATGATGATCCAAATAGTTTTCTAAAGCTTTATCATGATGGTCCTTCAAGTAACAATTTTAAAATGCAGTTCTCTCTTGAATCATTGGAGATATTTAGTCCTTTTAATTTTATTTTCTTGTAGTCGTACAATATGTAATTTTATATATACATTTCTCAATTCTAGCCTAGATTGATTTGGGTTAATTTAATTATTGGTAGCTCTTCTATATATTCTATGTCCTCTATGTTTTATAAGTTAATATTAATAAATGAATGAACAGAATTTCATCATCTTTTGAATCTGCGGAGTACTTTTACGAAATGGATAGTGAGATGGATTTTACGTACAGACAGTAAAAACACCAACAATTTATCAAAGAACGTTAGAATTCATTTTTTGTGTTTCTTATATTATTATTGTAACTCCTATCTGGTTAGAAAATGTGTGATAACAATATAAAGTCCGCCGACGAAAAAAATGTCAACAAATTTATATATCGTTTGCGTATCATTTTCAAATATATTTGGTTAATAGCTTCCTAAAATTTGGTCTATCCATTTTTTATTTTTATATATAGAGGATGTATTTGTATCAAACACACACAAGCACACTATATATAAATATAATTGTCTACTTGTCTTAATCACTTTTATATCCCAAGTAAGAAAAGAATATCTTAGAACCTTGCTCATCATTCTTGATTTTCAGAATCTAAAAAGTTGAAAAAATAGTGACTTACTAAAGAAGTTTTTATTGACTCTGCCATATATAAGCTTTAATAGATAGTGGTAGAGTTGTTGTTTTGATACGTAATTGGCTAATTACTACGACTATGAAATTCAAACTTGTAAATTATATTATAAAGAAATTTAAAAGAAGAAAAAGACAATTAAAGAAGAGAAAAGTACTTTTCTCTCTTTTGCTTTAGGTAAAGAGCCAAACAGCTTGCAATGTCCACTTTAAATTTCGTGTGTTTATTATTTCATCAAAAGTTGTAAATCAATAAATTTCCACAATGTAAAATTTTTAAGCTTGTTTTTAGTGCGTAAAATGTGTTTTGTAAAAGCAAAACTACACATAATCAACCACCGTGAAATTCATATAGCAACTATACATAAAATTTGGTATTTTAAGTGACTACTAAGGATGAAAGATATGCATATAGAAATATAATATAAATATTTTATATAAAGATGTTATGATAATTCAAACAAATAAGACGTAAACCTTTTGGATCTAATTTGGGAACATGGCATGCAAATAATTAAAATGCTAATGAGATTCAAAACGTACGAAATGGTAGATACCAATCAAAGGACGATACGGAGAATACTGCAAGATATGTATATGTTTTTGTCTGAGACAACAAAGCAGACACAAAAGCGAAATTAAAATTATATTATAAACAGATCCACTGATAGTTTTCCATATATATATATATATATGATTATGATGATTGTCTTTTAACATAAATAGATTATGACAATTATTCTATATTTCGCCGAATTATGTTACAAAAATATTATTGGATATGTTTGTTATCACTAACATATAGTTTTATTTAGTAAATAAAATTTGGGCAGTCAATCAAACCTACTGTAAAATATGTTTATGATTAATTTTTATGTTCTTGATTTTTTTAAGTTACTACTTTTGAGTTAATTCAAAAGCTAGAGAGATCTCTTGTTGAAGTATAATTATTTTTTTTGTGCAACTAAAATAACTAGTTTTTTCCTGTTAATTAGTATTGGTCACAAATGTCGGTTTATTAGCTAATTTATTATAAATAAGAAGAATATATATGCTCACGGACAATCTAAATTCCGATCTGGTAATAATAACATCACTTGTTTAATCGCCAAAATAACTAGTTTAATCGCCAAAGGTGTTATCGTAAATTTCATAAATACAGTGATTGAGAAAATTTATTGGAATTAATTTTGCTCAAGTCACTACTAATTTCCATATATTATTCATGATATCCAATTGTATCGAGTAATGCGAAAATAAAAATCCCCCAAAAATATCATTACATCTTTGGAATTTAATTAACAAAAAAGAGGAAAATAAAGAGTGAACAAAAATTATTTAAGTAAGAAGAGAAATATAGAGTAAATTAACAATGATCAAGACTAATTTTTAGCTGAACTCAATCATTTTTTTCTGCTGATTCAAGTTCTTATAAAACTTCTTTATAAAATCATCAGCCGCTTTGTCCACATATCTATTAGCCACGTCACCATTTTCCGGTGTTAACGGAAACGGAGAGTCCGTTACTCGTAGCGGCCTCACTAACGGAGTCCGTCCAAACCCTGGAAAGTAAGGAGACAGAGCCACCGTTAAATCTGCAGGCGTAACGTTTCCTTTATCACCGACGCCGTTAAGAAGCTCAAGAACAGCTCTAGCTGCAGCTGCATCGTCATCAAGCGTCTGAGGAGTTTGACCACACGCGAAGAGACTATTATGACTCTTTTTCTTCATGAAAGCCATATTTGGGAAAGGAAAAGAATAGTTTGGAGTGTTGCTGCAGCTAAACTCGTATTCTTGACGTCGATGTGCAGTGGCTGAAACAGAATTATGAGCGTCTGAGGCGGCGGGGACACGACGGCGATGGTGGAACATGAGGTTCTTGCCGCGTTTGAGAGTGGCGTTGAAGTCAGCGACGAGTTTGTGTTTAGAGACACCTTTGCGAATCATGTACAAGAGAAAACGTACGATGTTCCATAGCTTCTTGCTCATTGGTTCGTTTTGATCCATGGAGATCTTTAGTGTGTTTTAGAGAAGAGAGAAAAGAGAGAGTTTTATTAGTTGTTTTGGAGATTGATTACTTATGAACTAAGGAGAAGAAATGTGAAGGTTTTATAAAGGAAGAAAGTGAGAGAGAGAGAGAGGCACTAAAACGTGCAAGATTATACAAGAGATTTTAAAGACAAAGCAAAAGCTTATTAATTATTATAGCACTATTAATTTGGAGTATAATTATTGAATCCGTGTCACTTCACAAGAAAACAAAGTTAGTTAATGTTGCCTTAGCTTAAATTTTGAAATGATCAAAGATTATATCAGAGGTTATATAGTGTGTTGGGTAAATATAATTATAATTAAGAATTATTTTTTTTGTCGACCAATCTAATATATTAAAATAAAATTTATCAACATCATCAAGTCATAATAAACCATTTCACTTAATTATTAGGAAAATATTTTGTTACAATAATATTATTTTATTACCATAATATCTATAATAATACAATTCTAATAATTTAAGAATAAATTTTCATAATTTAATAATTACAAAATATAAAATAAATATTTCCACAAGAATTTTTTTGTTATATTTCAAAATATTCACATAATAAAATTGATATATACGATTTTTCGGTTTGTAATATTTTTAAATTACATATGATTCTAAAAAATATTAAAATTTTATGATCTATTCAATTTATTATTTTTACTTGATATTTGTTACAACGTAGTAATAGTAATTGTGAACCACTCAGACATTATTGTAGATATCTTCGTATTTTTATAGTTAATAATGTTAAGTATAGTTTCAGAATAAAAAAAAATTTGCATAACAGCGCGAGCTCAACTTTAATTAAAAACTAATTTAAGATAGCTATGTGAATAATTTTAGAACTAGTTGTTTCAAAGTTAAAAGAGTCTTAGAGATTAATATCTAATCAAATCGACATGCCTACTATGTCATAAAATTATTAAAGCAATTACATATACATATGAACGTTATAGTTTGACGTAAGAATGTAACCACTTGATATAACACATAATAATCAAACCCAAACAATAGAAAAGCAAAAACAAAATACAATTTAAGGTGGAAGAGAGCTCTATAACAAACTTTTATATTTCAACGTTTTGTACTTTAGATTGCACTATGTATTATTGCCATAATCTATTTATATACGGAATATATATTTATTGCTTTACATGTTAAATAATTGCTCTTCCAAATATATCTTTTTTTTTAAATGGTTTCAAATTAAAGCAGATGGTTTAGTTTTTATTATTGGCACAAATTTTCATCCCAAACTATGTTCGATTTAGCCTGAAAAATTGGTAAAAATAAATAGATAACCAAAATTTTAAGTACATCAATATATTTTGTGTGTTCGATGAGGCTTGGTTATACTAACAATGGTTGGTATAGAAATAAACCGTTATCAATTTTTTAGTTTAATTTCATTTCGGTTTTCTTTTCAGCCTTATCCTAAACATCCAAACTGTTGCTGTGGAAACCTGCACCAGATAGAGATGGGCATTGTTACTTTGTTAAGTGTAATGATTGCCATAAACTTAAGGAAAGGAAAAAAGATGAATTGTGTGATGGGCATAATGTTTTGTAAAGTTCAATCAAAACTTTGAAAGTAAAATGCACTAGGAATCAGAAAGAGAAAGACCATCACTCATAAACAACTCACAATAAGTTCAAACATTTCTTTTGAGTTTTCAAACAAAATACTGTGTTCAGCAACATCAAGAGCAACATAAACCGTTTTAGAATACAACCAAAAGGCAAAAGCATCGTCTTAAAACAAAACAAAAGACAAATCTCACACAAACGACCAATTGATGAACACAAAGCAGATACAATGAGCATTCTCTTCTTCATTCAGCACTTTCCAAGCAACTGCTCTCTCATACGAAACTGGTCTCCCCATGCTTGAGAGACATATCCCACCTTGAAGACACGTAAAACCCTGACGAAAATTTCGGTTGTCAGAAAAAGTCGGAACAAATCCTGTAAGAAAGAAGATCAGAGAATGTTGCTGAAACCTGTTGCATGATCTGTGGGAACTCTGAGCAAAGAGTCTTTCTTCCATTGTCATCAAATATCTTCTCTAAAGAGATGTCTTGTAGAGAAACCAGTGTAGTCTCTAGCATATCCAGTCCAGCCTGGTTGGCAAATGTGAAGACGGGCAAGGCCTAACCAATATTCAAATCGCAAAGCATCATATACATGAGTCAAATAGATCCATTCATTTGGCTGATGTTGTATTGTTACCTTCATTGAGCAGCACATAATAGCATCACTGTGATGCCAAAGATTCTTGAGAACAGATTCATTGCCTTCACTGTTCGATTTAAGTAGCTCAACGCCCATATAGCACCTATTCTCACATAAAATAAAAATGATGAATCATTATTAATGACTACACAGTGTTGGTTTTGTGTGAAATAGACCATATTTGATAATTTGATTTATACCTGTAACTCTGGCAGATCCAACGAGCAAGTGTTTGCGCTTCAGGTGTACCCAAAGGAGTGCGTAGCCCGACTTGTGAACTGATATGAGAAGGAGAAAGAGCCAATGCTACTCTCTGAACCGATGATATGATACCTCGAACATACTGCCTAGCCATGGATGCTACGTGTTCTTGCATGTGGCTCTCGATACCAAACTCAAATGCTATTGTCATCACAGATCTTGCACATGTGGAGTTTCCTGATTGATCAGTTGAGGCTTTTGCTGTTCCAGCTGAACCAATTTCCAGTGCAGAAGCAAGATCCAAGGTTCGGTTTGGACTAGATATTTCCTGCTTTTAGGTTCAAGAAAAGCTTAAGAGTCTCAAAATCCAAAAACTAACTTAGATGGAATACATTATTTATTCTAACCTTTGCAGAATCAAGAGGGATAATACGAAAACCAGAAGGAAGCAGAGGTGCATCATCCGCAAAAGAAGAGTCGATTGGAGCAAATATAAGTTCAGCACAGGTTCCCACAGCATTTTCATCCATTCCGCTACAAAGCTAATTACAAGAAAAGTATATGAGTATTAGAGGTCTAACATTAAACATTATGCACACAAGAAACCTGAAGTACTTACTTGAAGAAGGAAGATGTCTCTTGGAACGATTGCATCTTCAGGGGAATGACCAAGACCTTCCAATTTGATGACTTCCATGAACTAGTAACCGAAAAAACACCAAACGCTACTTCAACCTAAATAATGAAGATAAAATAATAAGACTTAAAAGGCACAGATGAAACTTGAACTGACCTCTTCATGCTCAATAGTATGAGCAAGTGGAAGTATAACTTGGCCTCCAAATCCTCCAACTCGGGCACTGCAAGGCCCCACTTTAACCGCTGCTGCTAAATACGCATCAATGTTGTTGTCAGCCCATTCTGATCTGTGCTCCCTCAGAAACCGAAGTAGGATCGCCGGAGGAACGTTCTATAGTTGTAAAACCCCAAGAAAAAAATGATTTAAGTGTTGAAACAATCATCAGCTGAGTGTTGAAACAATCATCAGTTGATCTATTAAGAAAAACGGTGCACTGACCTGTAAAAGCATTGATGCCTTCGCGCATAAAACAACATTGCTAACAGGAGCAAAGCCATTGGAAAATGTAGGATTTAAACCCATTAGCTTTTCTGGAGAAGAGTTCACGGTGATTGTGACATCATCCATGCTATCTCCTATCACAGACCATCCTTCATCGGTGAATCCATTAACAGCTTCGTTGAAGCCTCTGTAAGGGGAAAAACGTATCACATATAACAACATAGAGAACCCAAAGCCACCAATAAGAAGAGGCGAATTGCAATGAATATACAAACCTGCTTAGCCTCTGACTGAGAGCTCGTAGGGCCGCAGGACGCCGGCCCCACCCATTCACACTACTATTAGTCTGTGAAACTTCTTGAGCTATTTGTTTGAGCTGGCGCAGTGCCTTTGAAACAAATTGGATGTATATATAGGCATCATTCAAGAACAATGATAATCAGAATGCAACGCTATGAGAACAAATAAGTTTAAATTGACTTACTGCCATCGTTGTCTTCTGTGCAAGTACTTTTGGTGACTCATAGAGCGGGCGTAAGACCTCAGGCACGCTACAAGCCTATTTAACAGAACAAACATCCAAAATTTGGTTAACATTTCCAAGACAATGATTTGATGCATAAGAACATGCGCAAAGTGAGGCTTGTTACCTCCAAATCCATATGATCCACTATGTGTATAATCGAGCCGCCACCATCACAAGGCCGTATCAAGTACCCACTGGGAAGCATCTCTGCTCTAACAAAATTCTGAACCAGTGGCATACTAGGGCCATTTTGAGTGCTCTTAAGTGATCGCTCGCACACCTATAGGAAATTTTACGCCGTTTGAGAAAGGTCAACATGAATAAGAAGAAAACCAACACAAAATATACGCAGAGCTACATACCACAAGGCTACCATCTTCTAAAACAGAGGTGTAACGCAACAGCCAGAAATCACGTGGTGGCGCCAACGTCGTTGGTGCATAGAGCTGCAAAAATCAAGAGAACATGTGTCATTATTTTAAACAATAGGAAAATAATGACAATTACCTCACATATAGTTTGCAACTACTAACCTGCATATAAAGCAGCTCAACGGTTCCACCATTGGCAGTTGGCAACACGTTCATAACATCAACAGCTCGACATTCGCGGAACCACGAAGGACGATCCTTGACGATCTCTGCAACCTGGAAAATAGAGAAAGCAGATAAATCTTGCTACGTATGTAAACACAAGCAGAGTAGTAAACGATTTTTTTAATCAGGCATGAGTCTTATTATATACCCTTGTAGGCTCAAGACCCACTAGGCCACAGGCGCGTGCTGCCACACCAGTGCAACCATGAGAAATAGCAATGATTCCAATGGAATCCGGACCAGGCTGTTACGGAAATGATAAAAAAAATCCATCAAGGAAAAACATAATACTACTTGATATCTCACTCTATGCAATTAACAGAACGAAAAATAGAGGAATTGGATCAAGGGCATACCTTCATTCCAGGCATCTGAACCCACTCAACAGCGGTTCCAGTTGCCTTTGAAAGAAACTCTGCTAAAGTTTCTTCTGCAATGGACAAAAGTCTGAAAACATACGTTTGTAAAGTTCAAACACAAGATTTATTGAGATATGAATATCTAAAGAAACAGAGTAAATATCAACCCTGCAGGACTAGCATCTCTTGGAGGATTCTGTGATGCTAATTGGTGTTGACCATTCGTCACCACCGATTCACAGCTTGTGTCTTTAGCTGGGAGTGAAGGCTGGAAAGAATCAATGCACATACCATTAAAAGGAAATTATTATTCTCAAAGGAAATATTCACGAAATCATATAAGATGAGGAAAAATTGAATATAATGCAATAGGTAGAATCCTCACATTGTGACCATGTTGACGGAAGTAGCTGTTTTCATGAACCAGCTGTGACACTTGCTTTTGCAACCTATCATTCTCCTCCATCAAGAGCTTGTTCATTGCCGTCAACTTGCGGTTCACAGCTTGAAGCCGTGAGGCCTCTTTCCTTTGTTTCTCCCTGCATCTGAAGTTTATAACAGAAATGAAAACAAAGATAGGATCAACTAGATTGAGAAGAAGACGAAAGAAAGTTCCATTTAGTACAGTTTCCAAAGAAAGGAACATTATAATTACCTTCGGTTCTGAAACCAGACTTTGATCTGTTTTGGTTCAATGTTAGAGAGAATAGGACACTCTCGGATCAACTGCTGACGGCGAATAGAACTGGGTTTAGGACAGTCATGATAAAGCCTCTCAAGTGCTTCAACCTGTTCAGGTGTGTACCTCACATACTTCCCATTGTCCAAACATCCCAACTTTCCATCCTTATACGACATTGCCATCACTCCTCACAAAGTTATCCTTCTTCACAACACAGAATCCACAAAATGACTGTAGTAACCCTCCAGATAATGATACTTAGATACCAAACTATACTCCTTTGTAACAGAATATAGCCTTAAAACCACAACTCCGTGAATAACATACTAAAAAGAAGACAGCTTCTTAATCCACCACAAACTCCAGCTTGAAGAACTCCAAATCTCGGATTCAGCAGAATTAATTCAGCAACCAAATAAAAAACTTACAGATAAAACTCCCATCGATCTCCAATCCNCTTAATCCACCACAAACTCCAGCTTGAAGAACTCCAAATCTCAGATTCAGCAGATTTAATTCAGTAACCAAAATAAAAAACTTACAGATAAAACTCCCATCGATCTCCAATCGTAAGTACGAATCACATTAGCCCATAATATCAGATTCTATTTCCAAAAGCTTTTTTATCATGCAATCTCAAAAGGGCACAAAGACTATCCTTTTTTACACTTCTGGTCGACTTTTAAAGGTAAATACCAAACACGAGAAAAAAAAAA